>CM073588.1:83695605-83752161 GCA_037074715.1 Magnolia kwangsiensis
GTCATTAACAGAGCTGTACACGAACCGAGTTAACTCGGTTAATTACCTCGACTTAACTCGAAAAAGCTCGATTCGACTAGGTTTGAAACTGAGTTCGAGTCGAGTTGAGCTAATTTTTTTAGCTCGAAAAAATTTCTAGCTGACTTCGAGCTTGCCCGAGCTCGACTCAACTTGGATCGAACCTCAACGCAAATCGACTTGGATTGAATCGGCCCGGTGACTCGGTTATTTTGATATTCATGTTTCTCGCCAAGTGTTTGATGAAATGACTCAATAAAGTACTATTTTGGATGAGATCGACTAGCGGCGAGGAAGGAATGGATACGAAACAAATCACTAAAAATAAATAAAAAAATTACTTCACATTAAAAGATTGCCCTCAAATCATGATTTTGATTTTGGCCGCGAAGTGTTTGATGAAATACCTATATATTGTTGTTATTATTTTTATTTTGTGAAAAATTGAAAAGTGTACTCTATGTATTTGATAAAATGTGGTATAAGTTTGAACTTAGCTTAAATTGGCTTAAGCTGTTGATCGTACTGAGATGAACCGAGTTGGCAAGCCAGGCTCGAGGACCGAGTCAGTTACCGACGGAGTCGAGCCGAGCTTTGCCAAAGTAGATGGATTCGACTCTTGTACAGCCTCAAACGAAGGATTGAATCTATGTACATATAGCAGGACGAGGATTTCCCGTGAAAGCCTTTCGCAGGGAGTTCCCGCACAAGGATGCTGGATGGGGCCCACTGAGATGTTTTTTGAAAAATCCACCTCGTCCATCCGTTTTACAAGATCATTTTGTGGATGGGGCCCAACTGAGATGTTTTTGAAAAATCCACCTCGGTCATCCGTTTTACGAGATCATATTACGACGTACTACCAAAAATTAGGCGTATCTAACACTCATGACCACGAGAGGAAACGGTGGGAATTCAGTGAGAGCCATTGAAGTATTCTTATGGCCATAAATGTTTTGTATCAGGTTATATTTCTCATTTCCTTTTTTCTTTTTCGCTTCATCTTATTGGTAATAACCTGATAAACGGTTGGATAGTATATAAACATCAAGATGGAGCTCAGGAAGTTTCAACGGTAGGAATTTATTTTCCCAATTTTTCCTCTCGTGTGAACCACTTGAGGCTTTTTGTTCACTCTCCAAGTGCAAGGTTGTGATGTAGTAATAACTCGGTAAGACCGAGGTCGAATCCCAAGGGAATGAAACTTGTACGTTATCTAAAATTAACTGGAAATAGAACTAGAATGAGATGAAATCTGAATTGAATTATAAATTGAGGAATAATTGTAAACTATTAATCTAAAACTTATAGGAGAAATCAGAGGTAAGGAAACTAGGGATTCAAAGGATCCACTTGTAGATATCAGAGAGATCTTATGCCTGTTTCATAAATCATGGAATTTACTGAACTGCCATTGATCTAGTTTTCAAAGAGATGAAAGGAAGATGAATTAGAATGGATTCCATCACCAAAACCATGCCCAAAGACTATGGCAAACAACAGAATCAAACTAATTACCACCCAATCACATGTATGCAAGTTAGGAAGGGTACCGTCATCCAACCATGCCCAGGAGACTATGGTGAACAACAGGGCTTCCTGACGTCATAAACATAAAGGGGAAAAGGACATGCTCCAAGCCATTGCAGACTCATTGTAATTTTAGTCACAACAGACCATTAAAGACTAAACAAAACATGCCATTAATAATCAACTAAAATCAACGTTAATTCAAGAATTAAAATTAAATTAAAGACATAAAATAAAATCTCCCATCTCACCACAAGCTTCACCTCTTAGCCCTAGCTAAGAGATTCAGCCCATCACAGACATGATGAAGCTGGACATGTTAAAAGAAAATATGAAGAAGGAAAAAAATAAAAATAACAAAATTACTCTACTCCCTCTGCCCTCGTTTCCAGCCTAAGCCTCAAGCTCTCCACCTCCTGATCTCCTTCCAAGACCTGAATGAATGCTCCCCACGTCCAAAACCTGCTTTTATAGCTGCTGGAAGGTTGGAGTCAGTGACAGAGTTGTAGCAGGACACGGAGTGTAATTTTCGCAGCCAAGTTCGGTGCCTCAAAACACGCCACTTTTCTCGCTCAAATTCTAAAGAAACACCGTCCCTTAATACTTTCTTGGGTTCTCTACATGATAGACGGTTCAGATCTGCCATATGATAAAAAATGGTGGGGCCAAAACCGCCTGAAAAAGTCAGTTTTTGCGGATGTGCGAAACCTTTCGCACCATTTCGCTGTTGTGATCGGTGGGCCCCACAGAAGCATTTTCTGAAAAATCCACCCCATCCATTGGATTCAGGATGAAATTTCAGTCAAGAATGGGTAGTTTTGAATGTCCATTGACGAAGCTTAGAGAAGAAATCATAAAAGGATCAGTTTTGAACGTTGCAGGGCAGCCCTTTTGTGGCCTCTGTATCTCACACGTGTGCACGCATGGGTGAAAAGTGACAACATGGTTTTGAAGTATTCAATGTTGTCTACACGGTGGACGGTTCGGATTGAGCTTACAGGGCACGTGTAGGGCCCACTTGCTTCCGCAAAACGGCCAACGGCCGTGCATTACACGGACGCTAAAAAGAAGACTTCTTCCGCTGTGGCACTTGTGGGGCCTATTTCGTTAGACACTTGAGAAATCCAATCCGTCCACCGAATTTCTCTCAGAATTTCAGTAAGAAATGACTGGTTTCAAATTAATTTTGTCTTGGCCCACGGAATATTCTGTTTCGTCGTCCATCCTACGTTTGATGGTGGCAATCGCATGATAGCATGCATGGGGTGAGAAGGTCAACATGGATAGGGGCGTGGCCACCCCCTAGACACAATGAATGGGTTGGATCATGCATTTGGGCGATGGGTGGGGCTCACAGTAAGAAACTGGTGGACGCTGGTGCGTCCGCTGGTGCTTTTTTTTTTTTTTTTCTTTGAGAAGAAGTATCTTGGTGCACGGCCGGTGCGTGTACACTATGTACACGCACTGTGTACGTAGGGCCCATGGTGATGTCTTTTTAGAAATATGATCCATCCACCCATGTTATTATCTCATTTAAACCGTCCAGACCGATTTTAAAGCATATCCGAATAGCAGGTGGGCTCCAAAATTGAGAATTTATGGGCTGATTTGACCGTTGGGTCACTTCTAGAGAGATCTAACAGCTGAAATTTGACGTGTACGGTTAATTTATGGTCTTTAGGCCATGTATGAAGTTCCGAGCCAAACGGATGGTGGGAACCTCATGATCTTGCATTCTGGACGTCCTTCAGGCCACTTGAGTTTCAGTTCCTTAATTTTCTCGGATCCCTGGCGTGTAATTTCAGTCGATGTTGGTCCCTTGGAGTGCGTCCCTTGCCTTGGTGCATCTTGAGGGCTAAAACCATACTTTTAGCACCTTTTTGCCGTTCATGCTATCAATTATACCCTGAAACATAAACACGATAAAAACAGGCCGTTAGACAGCATTATGTTCATAAATTTAGGCAATATATATGGTCTAATATGTAATATTTGACCCTCAACACTTTTATAAACCTCATTTTTTATGTCACAAATTAAAATGAGCTTGTAAAACAGATGGACGGAATGGATTTCTCACATACACTTCAGTGAGCCCCGCCCTACACAGCATCCTTGCGTAGGAACTTCCTGCGAAGCTTTCCCAGGAAATCCGCGTCCCATATTGCACAAGCGAATCAGATCCGCGCCGTTCAGTTATTTGAATGCGATGGACAGTTCACGTGCCAACATATCGGTGAGATTACTTAAACCATTTGATGCCTATTGGCAACTATCAATAGTATTCAAATTACTCTGTAGGATCACCCGATGGTTGCAACCATTGGGTCATGCACCATTAGCGCCCAACAGATTAAGGGACAGGATCTTGTGCAAGTGTACTATTACTGCCTGTACGTATATTGAGTAATGGACTGCTAATTTATGGCATAGATCCTCTAGCAAAAGAAATACCAAAACAAGGAAAAAAAATCCAGCAATTTATATACGATCCAAAAATTAAATACAAAAATGGAGAAATGCTCTAGTGCTCTCAGAGCATGTAAGCTATAGTGTTCCTTAGTTGCATCAGTCAACTTGGATAGTCCAATTCATTGATCCAGACTGTTGAATAGGTCTAAACCATTTATCATGGACTACTGTGCAAACATCATGCCAATCCAACAAATATTATTCATTGATCAAAGGCCTTTAATATGTACGGTCAATGTTGCTTACAAAAAAATATGTCCGATCGACAATCTGATCCATCTATTTGTTAGGGCCCATCACAGATTTCTCATGATTCTTAAAGAATCACTTTTGTTAGGCTATCATAGTCACCCAACTGTTGTCTGGAAAAAAGGATGGAAAAAAAAAGGTCAAGTCATGGATGGATTAGATTATTGGTCAGTGAGATTTTTGTATGGTAGTCTATGAAATGTGTTCTTGACTTTATTTATTTATTTATTTATTTAACACACGCACACACACCACCACACACTCACGCCATAGTGGGATTTCACCACCCATGGGTACTCGAATCCTCAACCAGGTGTTGAAACTCCTGGGAGTCTACCACCGGAGTAAGAGTAAGGACCCAGTGTGTTCTGTTCTTGACTTGATGAACGGTTCAGATTGATCAGTTGAACTGTCCAAATGGACCGATACAACTAGGTGCCCTCTAACTCAGTCATGCTCTGGAAGCACTGAAATATTTCTCAATAATTAAAATGCCAAAATTGATTTTTTTTTTTTTTTTTAAATGCTATGAAATCTACCTTCCCTCTATAAATAATCCCTACTTCCAAGTCTCAAAAACAAGAAAAAATCCAATTTAGAGAGTAGCCAAACATGGCACCCTCACTCAAGCTTTTCAGTGCTTTTCTTTTTCTCTGTGTCTTCAAACAAGGTCTCTATTGTCATTATATATATATATATATATATATATATATATATATATATATATATATATATATATATATAAAAAAAACTTTATTTCATTTTATTTTTGGCTCCAGTGCTCTAGAGAACTGGACCAAACAGACCAATCACTTGATCCGATGGGATGGTTAGGTTTGTTTGACGAATGTAAATCTTAGAAACTATAAGCAATCCATGATTGGTCCCAACAAATGTATTGCTCCAATTGTTGGTTAAGCTCATTTTTCCATAAATGATCTCTACCATCCATTTTTTAAGCTATTAATTGGATGGCTCAAATTATTCCATCTGGACCGTGAAATTTTTTATGGACGTAATCGATAGACCAAGTCCTTGATTGGACTGTCCAATTGTACTGTTAGTGCTCTCAGGGCACCAGCTCTAACTATAGGAAATTATTGAGAAAATCTAGCCGTTGATTAAATAAATAAATAGGTCCCTTTCTGATACTGAATTGCTAAAACATGCAGGTTGGGCTGCCCCATGCAATATCTCCAACATCGTGGTTACGCAGGTGAAAACTGGAGCCTCAGTCGAAGGGAAGCCCGAATATGAAGGGACCATAGCCAACAACTGCATCTGCTCTCAGGCCAATGTTACAGTCCGTTGTGCTGGATTCAGCAGCGTCGAGAAGGTGGACCCCGCATTGCTCAAACCACTCAATGGTGTGCTTTGTCTCATCAACAATGGCAATGGCATCTTTCAATCATCGCCTATTAAGTTCAAATACGCGTGGATGACACCGTTTGATCTGTCACCGGCATCATCTCAGATTAATTGCTCGTAAGAGAGGAGATGGGAGGCGTAATTCCAGATTAAGATGTTTTCGTTGATTTGAAATGTTTTGTGGGCTCTATTGATTTTCATCATTTGATGGGGATTTGAGAATAATAAATATATTAAAATTAGATTTCCAATTCGTTGTCTGGGTACGTAATTAATTTTATTTGATCAAAGTAACTTTTAACAGGGGACAGTCAATGGTGGGCCCACATGATGGACAATGATAAAATGTTTTGCATATAATGAAAGGTGGCCTAGACAGGATGGATGGTCTAGCTTCTTAATTCGACCCCTTCGACTGTAATAAATGTGGACCATCCATTTCTAATCCATTGATGGGATGCTTAATATCATCAAAACCAGTGATCTTTTTGAAGATGGGTGATCAAAGGTGGGCCCCATATCATGGATGCATAAAAAGATTTATCTATACTTTGAGGTTTTGGGTCAGGGGGGATCATCTGGCCCAAACCATTGACATCTTATGTGAGTGGGATCATCTGGCCCCACCCAATCGGCCCACTCTTATATGGGTGGCCTAGCTGAAAGTTTACAAATTTCACCATCTGCACCCTCTCATCTTGACTCGAGCGAGTCTTAAAACCATCAACTGATTTAGTGGGCCCGACCACGGATGGGACACAGATTGGATTGTTACGGTAAACCAATCAGTGTAACTTTTTTTCAAGTCGGTATAGGTGTTGGAATATATGTTGAATTAAATAGACTATAAAATTGAAAACCAAAAAAAAATTGAGATAGATTTTGAGAAAGAAAAACTTATTGAATTGATTCGAGGCGTGACTGAGTCACTCGGCTTGAAATCGAATTTGCTCCCCTTGGACAGCGTCCCAAGTGCAACAGGTTTCCAGAGCAATCGACCTCTAGGATACAACAACTATGACCCGGTCCCAGTGGTGCACTCACTGTACACGGGCTCGAACCACTTGCAGTTTAATCCGAAAGTGCTGAGTTAACTCAGCAATGAACTCAGTAACAATGGTAAAACCATATCAAAGAGAGTTTTATAAGACAGTATTTTCGTATTTGAAACTGGAATCGGAAGTCTTTATATAGACTCCGAAATGGTGCATAAGCACCCTTTACAAAAGGTTAGGTCCGTTGGGTTTAAACCCAACAGGGGCGACCAACCGGAAGGAAAGCATCTCTCTGGTTTAAAATGAAAAGGCGCAAGTGTGAGTACACTCTCGCACATATAGTCCTACGAGTACCCATATACACACACACGCGAGTACACTTACACCGCACCCGCACCTGCACCTGCACCCAGCCCATCCCGTCGCGTCGCGCACCCGCACACCGACGCAGACACGGACTCGGACTCGAACTCGGCTCGGCTCGGCGAGCGCGCGTGTGTGTGTGGTCAATGACATAGATTAGAGCTATTGGCATAACCCCCCCACAGGACCAAATTCACATGCCCCCTGAAAGGGGCTTAAGCCCTAGGCAAAAAGCCTATCATATAAATAAGAGAATTTCTTTTGTCAAATTCGATGTGGGACAAAACCAACACTTCAAAAACACCAAAATTTAAATGTGGAGGGAAAACACCGAAATTTGAAAATTCAAATTTTTAATATTATTTTAAAACAAATACAACAATCCCCCACATATTTTAAAATAACATGCTTTCGGATTAAAGCAAAATAGTTGTGCAATGTGTTGAGGGTCAAATATTGCATATCAGACCCCATTTATTACCTGAATTTACGAGCATGATACTGTTTAATGGCCCGTTTTATCGTGTTTATGTTGCAAGGTGACTTTACGAGCATGGATTGAAAAATGGAGCTTAAAGCATGGATTTAACACTCTGATGACACCAAAGGCAAGGGACAGACTCCAAGGACTAAGATCGACAGATATGCATGCCAGGGACCCGAGAAAATCAAGCTATTTACATTAAAAAGGCCCGAAATTGGTCCAAAAATGCAAGATCACAGGGTTCCCACTATCCGTTCGGTTCGAAACTTCATATATGGCCTGAGGACCATAAATTAACCGTACACGTCAAAATTCAGCCTTTGGATCAGTGTATAAGTGACCCGATAGACAAGATCAGATAATAACCATTAAGAAAGCATCTTGGACATCCTTGGGAGATCGGGACCCAAATTGAACTGATAGAAAGAGCATGAAAAACGGTAGATAGTCGTCAAATTTCACTTCGTTTGGACGGCGCAGTAGGAAAAAACGGACGACAGACAATTCTAAAAAGGAGAGTGGTAAATTTGTAAATAACTAAAATTTCATATACATGCATGAGGTTTCTTCAACGGTGAGAAGCAAGTCATCATAGGTGAATGGTGTGGTCCACATAGAGCTCAAATTTATTTCATACTTTGACTTATGGGCTTACATATTACTATGAAGATAATAAGTGAAGTAGATTTTCGATAATGTTTCAAGAAGTGGGCCCACCTACTTTTTTTTATAAAACTTTCAAAAACGTCCAGGGACGGATCAGCTTTAGATTAGGTTTTGACCGTGGCCCCCACCCATCACTCCATTAGATGATCTGACCCGTTCATTAGCTCTGGAGGATGGCCAAGACCCTGGTTATGATTCCTTTTTGGTCCCATACAAGCGATCGTGTGAATTTCTCATCCAAACGGAAGACGGACGGTGCAATGAAACGTTCCCTGGGCCACACCAAATCTAACCCAAAACCAGTCAACTCCAACTGGTTTTTCGAGCAGAATCTGGTGGACGGCATGGATTTCACAGCAAAGTGGCTGTAAGTGGGCCCCACGGACACCATCAAATTGAATTGGCGTTCTCTGTTCTGTTCGCGAAATAGAGGCTGCGGATGATGTGAGTGGGCCATCATCATGGCCCAGAAAACTAATCCGGACCGTTCATTCAAGTCTCAAGGTCTGTCTTATCAC
Organism: Magnolia kwangsiensis; assembly: GCA_037074715.1. Taxonomy (NCBI): domain Eukaryota; kingdom Viridiplantae; phylum Streptophyta; class Magnoliopsida; order Magnoliales; family Magnoliaceae; genus Magnolia; species Magnolia kwangsiensis. Next base: position 83,704,269 of record CM073588.1, read on the forward strand.
TGCCTAGATGACAGAATTTCTGACTATAGCGGAGGATGGTTTTTCAACCGTTCAAACACGAGTTGGGCGGTAGCAAGAAAAGCTTTGTGGGCCACACCAAAACTAAAAAGAAATCGTCCCTTCCCAACAGAAATTCCGAGTGAATACGATGGACGGAGTGGATTTCTCAAAATGATACCGAAGGGGGGGCCCACCATCGTCACTGCGTAAGGAATACGCATTCCCTGTGTCAGCGTCCGAACGCAGCCGGCAATTGCGGGCTATTCTATGATCACGACCATGTTCAGATGATAGATCTGATCCGTCCATCGTGTAGGGTGCTCAAAAAAATCTCAGGGGACGCTCTCCTTTTCAACAGAAACCGGTGGAAGATGGTGGTATTTGCCTCCGTTCTCGATGCGAAAATAGTTGCTGCGAAAGCCGACTGATTGCTGCGAAACTGACTCCAACAACTTTCCACCGCCTGTAGTGCTGTATAAAAGGGAGGAAGAGAAGGGGAGCTGGAGGCTACGGTTGGGAAGCATCCTCGGTAACGGCGTCAAAACTTGTTCACTCCCCAAGTGCAGGGTTGTGATGTAGTAATAACTCGGTAAGATCGAGGTCAAATCCCAAAGGACTGAAACTGTACGTTATCTAAAACTAACTGGAAATAGAACTAGAATGAGATGAAATTTGAATTGAATTATAAATTGAGGAATAATTGTGAACTATTAATCTAAAACTTATAGGAAAAATCAGAGGAAGGGAACTAGGGATTCAGAGGATCCACTTGTAAAGATCAGAGAGATCTTATGCTTGCTTCAAGAATCATGGAATTTACTGAACTGTCGTTGATCTAGTTTTCAAAGAGATGAAAGGTATATGAATTAGAATGGATTCCATCACCAAACCATGCCCAAGAGACTATGGTAAACAACAGAATTAAACTAATTACCAACCAATCACATGTATGAAGGTTAGGAAGGGTACCGTCATCCGACCATGCCCAGGAGACGATGGTGAACAACAGGGCTTCTTGACGTCATAAACATAAAAGGGATAAGAAAATATTCAAAGCATTGCAGACCCATTGTAATTTCAGTCACAACAGACCATTAAAGACCAAAAATATTTCCATTAAAATCAAACTAAAACCAACTTCAATTCAAAAATTAAACTTAAATTAAAAGCATATAATCTCTCATCTCACTACAGGCTTCACCTCCTAGCCCTAGCTAGGAGGTTTAGCCTGATAACATGGTTAGACTAAATCCAAATAAATAAAGAGAAAAAGAAAAGAAAAGTAAAAGAACAGAACACAAAGCTCCTCCCTCTCTCTCTCCCTTCACTTGCTCTTTTTGGCTTCCCACGTCCCAAGCCTCAGCCGTGAATGCTTCCCAACCGTAGCCTCCAGCTCCCCTTCTCTTCCTCCCTTTTATACAGCACTACAGGCGGGGGAAAGTTGTTGGAGTCAGTTTCGCAGCAATCAGTCGGCTTTCGCAGCAACTGTTTTCGCACCGAGAATGGAGGCAAATACCACCATCTTCCACCGGTTTCTGTTGAAAAGGAGAGCGTCCACTGAGATTTTTTTGAGCACCCTACACGATGGACGGATCAGATCTATCATTTGATCATGGTTGTGATCATAGAACAGCCCGCAATTGCCGGCTGCGTTCGGTATCATTTTGAGAAATCCACTCCGTCCATCGTATTCCCCTCAGAATTTCTGTTGGGAAGGGACGATTTCTTTTTAGTTTTGGTGTGGCCCACAAAGCTTTTCTTGCTACCGCCCAACCCGTGTTTGAACGGTTGAAAAACCATCCTCCGCTATAGTCAGAAATTCTGTCATCTGGGCAGTGATAAGACGGACCTTGAGACTTGAATGAACGGTCCGGATTAGTTTTCTGGGCCATGATGATGGCCCACTCACATCATCCGTAGCCTCTGTTCCGCGAACAGAACAGAGAACGCCAATTCAATTTGATGGTGTCCGTGGGGCCCACTTACAGCCACTTTGCTGTGAAATCCATGCCGTCCACCAGATTCTGCTCGAAAAACCAGTTGGAGTTGACTAGTTTTGGGTTAGATTTGGTGTGGCCCAGGGAACGTTTCATTGCACCGTCCGTCTTCCGTTTGGATGAGAAATTCACACGATCGCTTGTATGGGACCAAAAAGGAATCATAACCAGGGTCTTGGCCATCCTCCAGAGCTAATGGACGGGTCAGATCATCTAATGGAGTGATGGGTGGGGGCCACGGTCAAAACCCAATCTAAAACTGATCCGTCCCTGGACGTTTTTGAAAGTTTTATAAAAAAAAGTAGGTGGGCCCACTTCTTGAAACATTATCGAAAATCTACTCCGCTCATTATCTTCATAGTAATATGTAAGCCTATAAGTCAAAGTATGAAATAAATTTGAGCTCTATGTGGACCACACCATTCACCTGTTATGACTTGCTTCTCACCGTTGAAGAAACCTCAGTTACTTATGGGCATGCATGTATATGAAATTTTAGTTATTTACAAATTTGCCACTCTCCTTTCTAGAATTGTCTGTCGTCCGTTTCTTCTTACTGCACCATTCAAACGAAGTGAAATTTGACGACTATCTACCGTTTTTCATGCTCTTTCCATCAGTTCAGTTTGGGTCCCGATCTGCCAAGGATGTCCAAGATGCTTTCTTAATGGTTATTATCTGATCTTATCTATCGGGTCACTTATACACTGATCCAAAGGCTGAATTTTGATGTGTACGGTTAATTTATGGTCCTCAGGCCATATACGAAGTTTCGAGCCGAACGGATAGTGCGAACCCTGTGATCTTGCATTTTTGGACCAATTCCGGGCCTTTTTAATGTAAATAGCTTGATTTCCTCGGGTCACTGGCGTGCATATCTGTCGATCTTAGTCCTTGGAGTCTGTCCCTTGCCTTTGGTGTCATCAGAGTGTTAAATCCATGCTTTAAGCTCCATTTTTCAATCCATGCTCGTAAAGTCACCTCGCAACATAAACGCGATAAAACGGGCCATTAAACAGTATCATGCTCGTAAATCCAGGTAATAAATGAGGTCTGATATGCAATATTTGATCCTCAACACAATGGTGCCGGTGTCACCATAGACTTGAACCGACATTAGAGTAAGTAAGACAGGTCTACAGGAATCAGGTGATACCATAGTTTTGAACCTGAATCCTTTTAATGTAAATCGCAAGCACATGCCACTCACACAACTCTTCCTCTACAAGTGATTCTATGATTCGGTGCGTGTCGGCCATACACCATTACTTGGATTTCATGAGTGCTCTAGAGAATTCGCCTAGATTCTCATAGGAAGCAGCCTCTACCTCCACACCCATATAGGTGAATTCCATCAAGTGTATGTAGCAACTGTATACACCACCAAATATATGGCTATGGATCCATTAAGAGTTCTAAAAACTCATCCTTCTGCATTGCTGCTCGCACTGTACACCATACAATGGGCTCAAACAACTCAGTGTAATCGTCTACCTCGTGTCTTGTTGTTTACCCATTGAACCTATCTTATGGGATCTCCACTTGTATAGGTTGGGTTACCGACACTGGCAGCTCATATATTAGGCTCAGCCCCATTCCCTTCGGTGTATCATTGACTAACTTTTTAGATAGTCTTTTGGTCAGAGGATCTGATAGATTCTTTTCCGACCTCACAAAGTCAATAGATATGACTCCATCACGCAACATATGTTTCACTATGTTGTGTTTGAGTCTAATATGCCTGCGTTTTCCATTATATATTTTACTTTTTGCTTTCGCTATAGCTGCTTGACAGTCATAATGAATAGACATGGCCGATACAGGCTTTGGCCACAATGGTATATCAGCTAAGAGATTTCTAAGCCACTCAGCTTCTGATCCAGCCTTTTCTAAGGCAATAAACTCGGATTCCATAGTCGACCGAGCAATACATGTCTGCTTGGTGGACTTCCAAGAGACTGCTCCTCCACCCAAAGTAAAGAGATATCCACTAGTGGATTTTGTCTCATCTGAATCACTGATCCAGTTAGCATTACTATATCCTTCTAATACAGTAGGATAACCATTATAATGTAAACTATACGCCATATTGCCTTTTAGGTATCGCAAAATCCTAGACAAGGCATTCCAATGCTCTTTTCCAGGGTTATGTGTATATCTACTTAGCCTTTCTACTGCAAAAGATATGTCAGGTTTAGTGCAGTTTATTAGATACATGAGGCTACCAATTATTCTGAAATATTCCAATTGAGACACACTATTTTCTGTATTCTTCATAAGAGTCACACTATAATCATAAATAGTACTGACAGGTAAACAGTTAAAATGGTTAAACTTTCTCAATGTAATGAGATTTTGATAATATAATAATACTATTTTTCCTGGTTACTTCAATACCCAAGATTACACTTGCCTCTCCTAAGTCTTTCATGTCAAACTTAGATGACAAGAATTTCTTAGTTGTATTAACTAATTTAATATTAGTTTCAAAAATAAGCATGTCATCAACATAAAGGCATATAATAACATAATCATTTTCAGAAATTTTACTATATACATATCTATTTACATCATTTATATGATAACTATTTGATTTTAAAACACCATCAAATTTTTCATGCCATTGTTTAGGAGTCTGTTTTAAACCATATAGTGATTTAATTAGTTTGCATACTTTATTTTCTTTACCTAATATCTTACAACCCTCATGTTGCTCCATATATATTTCTTCTTCTAAATCTCCATTTAGGAAAGCCGTCTTAACATCCATTTGGTGTACCACTAGTTTATATATGGAGGCTATCGCTATTAAGACTCTAATAGTTGTAATCCTAATTATAGGGGAATATGTATCAAAGTAATCTATTCCTTCCTTTTGTTTAAAATCTTTCGCTACTAACCAGCCTTAAACTTATCAATAGTCCCATCTGGTTTTAGTTTCTTTCTAAACACCCATTTACAGCCTATTGGTTTGTTACCAGGTGGTAGGTCTACAAGTTTCCAAGTATTATTAGATATAATAGATTCTAACTCATCATTTATTGCTTCCTTCCAAAAGGTTGCATCTGGAGAGTTAATAGCTTCTAAATAATTTGTAGGATCATCTTCTACTAAGAATGTGAAAAAACCATCTCCTAGAATAGTTTCTCTTCTAATCCTAACACTTTTTCTTCGTTGTATCTCTTCTACTACTTTCTCGTAAGCATTTTTACTAGTAGACGCAATATCTGATTCATTAACTTCTTCTATTTCTATAGATCTAGATTTCATAGGGAATACGTTCTCAAAGAACTCTGCATCCCTAGCTTCTATAATTGTATTAGGATCTACAATATTATCATTAGTTTTTAAAACTAGAAACCTATAGGCCGCACTATTTTGTGCATACCATATAAATACACAGTCGGTCGTTTTAGGACCCAACTTTCTTTTCTTAGTTTCAGGTAATCCTACTTTAGCAAGACACCCCCACACTTTAATATATTTATAACTAGGAATATGATTCTTCCAAAGTTCATATGGTGTATGTTCAGAAGATTTAGATGGAATCTTGTTTAGGATATAACAAGCAGATAGAATTACTTCTCCCCACATATTTAAGGGTAAGCCTGAACTATTTAATATGACATTCATCATTTCTTTTAGAGTTCTGTTCTTACGTTCTGCTATTCCATTCTGTTCTGGTGTATAAGGAGCTGTAGTTTCATGAATTATTCCATTCTTTTCACATAATTCTTTAAATCGAGAAGATTCATATTCACCTCCTCTATCTGTTCTAAGTCTTTTAATTTTTATATTTAATTAATTTTCAACTTCAATTTTGTATTTAGAAAAAGCATCTAAAGCTTCATCTTTGTTCCTTAACAGATATACTTTAGTGAACCTATATTAGTCATCTACAAAAGTTATATAAAATCTTTTTCCACCTCTAGACATGTGATTTTTAAAATCACCTAAGTCACTGTGTATTAACTCTAATAGAACAGATGATCTTTCTATTTGTTTAAAGGGTTTTCTAATAAATTTTGATTCTACACATGTTTCACATTTTTCAAACTCTTCATTAGATATATTAAGTAATAAACCTAATCTTTTCATTTTCTTTAAAGATGTCACATTCACATGACCTAATCTACTATGCCATAGGTAAAAAGGTTCAACGATATAAACAGAACTAGATGTCTTCTTATTATCATTGGATACATTTACAATGAATAAACCATCGCTACAGTACCCCTTACCAACAAAGGTTCCATTTTTAGTCATTACAAGCTTATCTGAATCAAATACTAATTTAACACCAGCCTTATTGAGGAGCGAACCAGAGACCAAATTTCTTCTAATGTCAGGCACATGTAAGATATTATTTAACATTAGAGTCTTTCCAGAAGTGAGTTTCAGAAGTACTTTCCCTTTCCCTACAATTGGAGACGTTCTAGCATTTCTCATGAACACCTGTTCATCATCTCCTGATACTTGGTAGGAGGTAAACATGCTACGATCCTTGCACACGTGCCTAGTTGCACCAGTGTCTAGCACCCACTCCAAGTTGTTTATAAGGAAGACTTTTGACACCACAGCTACTACCATGTCAGACTCATTGCCTGTTTCTGTGAGATTAGCATGCGGCTTATCTTTGTTTTTCTTAAGCCTGCATGTTTTAACATGATGCCTAGGCTTTCCACAGTTGTAGCAGTTTCCTTTTTTCTTAAATTGATTATTTACATTCTTCTTTTTGAGCCTGCATTTAATTTGCATAATGTCCAGGTTTGCTACAGTTATGACAGTTGTCCCTTTTCTTATTATTTGTCCGACTTGATTTTATAAGATTCGCTTTTGAATCTGTCTCATTTTTATTTTCTTTTTGGTCCCTAATTCTATTGGCCTCCTCTATTCGTATGTGTACGATAGTGGTTTCCAAAGAAACACCGTTTTTCTTATGTTTCATTCTATTTTTATATCCTTTCCAGGAGGGCGGTAATTTTTCTATTAACGCTCCTGACAGAAACACTTCATCCAACTTAATTCCTTCTGTCGATAGTTCGTGAACTATACCTTGAAAGTCGTAAATCTGATTTGTGACAGATTTATCGTCTGTCATTTCATAGTGAAGGAAATTAGCAATTGCATGTTTCTTAGCGCCTGCATCTTCTAATATGTATTTCTTTTCTAAAGCAATCCATATGTCTTTAGCAGAGGCGTAAGGAGCATACACATCATATAGTTCGTTGGATAAAGAGTTTAGAATATAATTTTTGCAATTATTTTCATCTGTTACTTCATTTTGATTTGCTTGATCTATAGTAAATGATTCAGATAAAATGTATGAAACTTTCAGGGTGGTAAGAGCGAACATCAATTTCTGTTTCCACCGTTTAAAGGATTGTCCAGCGAACGGTTCGATTTTGGCTAACTCAAAAGAAGCATTTACTGTTACTGTAGCCATAGTATATGTAATTCAACAATTCGATTTCAAGATTGTTGGAATATATATTGAATTAAATAGACTATAAAATCGGAAACCAAAAAAAAATTGAGATAGATTTTGAGAAAGAAAAACTTATTGAATTGAGTCGAGGCGTGACTGAGTCACTCGGCTTGAAATCGAATTTGCTCCCCTTAGACAGCGTTCCAAGTGCAACAGGTTTCCAGAGCAATCGACCTCCAGGATACAACGACTATGACCCGGTCCCAGCGGTGCACTCACTGTACACGGGCTCAAACCACTTGCAGTTTAATCCGAAAGTGCTGAGTTAATTCAGCAATGAACTCAGTAACAATGGTAAAACCGTATCAGAGAGAGTTTTATAAGACAGAGTATTTTCGTATTTGAAACTGGAATCGGAAGTCTTTATATAGACTCTGAAATGATGCATAAACACCCTTTACAAAAGGTTAGGTCCGTTGGGTTTAAACCCAATAGGGGCGACCAACCAGAAGGGAAGTATCTCTCTGGTTTAAAACAAAAAGGCGCAAGTGCGAGTACACTCTCGCACATACAGTCCTGCGAGTACCCATACACATACACTCATGCGAGTACACTTACACTTACACTTACACCCGCACCCGCACTCAGCCCAGCCTAGCCCGTCGTGCACGCGGATACGGACTCGGACTCGGCTCGGCGCGCGCGCGTGTGGTCAATGGCATAGATTAGAGCTATTGGCATAGTCTCCCCACGGGACTAAATTCACATGCCCCCTGAAAGGGGCTTAAGCGGCAAAAAGCCTATCATATAAATAAGAGAATTTCTTTTGTCAAATCCAATATGGGACAAAACTAATACTTCAAAAATACCAAAATTTAAATGTGAAGGGAAAACACTGAAATTTGAAAATTCAAATTTTTAATATTATTTTAAAACAAATACAACAATAGGTATGCCCTGTACAGTGGAGAATAGAGATTGAGGTGCTCTTTAAGCCTAAGTCAGCATGGATGGGGCCCATGATCTAGATAGGTGATTGGTGGGCTATGTGTTGGGTGGGGAACACCCCAGAATTCTCTAAACAGATCCTGAGCAAAAAAAAAAGAGAGTAAACACTGCAACAATTCACATTCAACAAAAACTGTACATTAATTCAATGGCTAGGATCTCCCAACATTGGCTATTCTTGCGCCACACCTGCAGACAGTGGGGACCACGTGATCCATGGTATGGATTACCAAAACAAGTCCCCAGCTGCACACCGTACACGTTTCGCATGTGTAGGGTGATTTCAACAGTTCAGACCATCCATCATGTTGGTCCCACCTGCATTCTAATTGAATAATAACCGTTGGCGTGGTATTGTCTGTTTGGAATGATCAGATCCAAACCGTGAATCTGGTGTGACTCCTACGTTCACTGTACATTTAAAAAATAATCATGATCCCAAGATCAGGACGGACACACCACAGGGAGCAATTAATGGACGAGACACCCGAAACCTACGCATTCACGTGGCGCGGCCCACTTTGATTTAGCCGCGCCATCTGCATTTAGTTACGAGGAATTATACATGCGGGATTATGTTCATGTGGGTTCGGTAGTTCGTTGATCCAACCCGTTAATCTTAATGCCCATAGTCGATGGGGTATGCACATGAAATTGATTGGAAGACACTAATACCTTGATATTTGGCCATTTTCCATTCAACGTGGGTCGCTGCTTTCTTAACCATCTATTTTGAAAACTCATATGGGCCACACCACTCGAATTTTTAGATTTTACCCAAAAAATTACGCTGATCATATGGTGTGGCCCATCGAAGTGTTAGAAAGTGTTATAATGTTTTCTATGTACAGTTAAAATGAGAGGGGACGCGATGCTCCGAGTGGATTTTACTTATAGAACAATGTGGCCCCAACAGGATTACAGGACACTGCATCTAAGTTGTCGGCAGCGGGTCTACACCTCCGAATATCTGACATCGACTTTCCATAAATCGGATTGCGCACTGAGTTACTCAGTAGGCTTTTATCGTACTGAGTAAACTCAGTGGGGCCTACCGTGAATGTATATGGGATATCCACGCCGTCCATCGGTTTTTCCAGGTCATTTTAGTGGTTGAACCAAAAATTGAAGAATTCCCAAAACTCAAGTGTGCCACACCACAAGAAAGAGTAGGAATAATGAATTCCACCATTGAAACCTTGGTAGGGCCACAAAGATGTTTATTTGTCATCCAATCTGTTCATAAGATTAAAAAGACATGGATTAAGGGAAAACACAAATAACAGATTGATCCAAAACTTCCGTGGCGAAATTTTCTACGGTAGAATTTCAATTCACACTGTTTCCAGTGGTGAGGTCCACTTGAGATTTTGATATATTTTGTTTTTGGGTTAGACTCCTCAAATTATCTCTTAAAATGGATGGACGGAGTGGATAACATATTTAAACCATGGTGGACCCTACAGATTTTACTCAGTACGCAATCCGCGTCGGACTTTCCAGCGAGATACTCAATTTTACATATTGCGGCCAAAAATAAAAAATTTCAGTTTGTGTAGGGCACACCGTGGGGTGTGTATTCCATCCACCCCGCTCATTATGTGCTATTGATCATGATGAAGAGAAATTCCAAATATTAGTCTATTTCACAATTAATGTGGACCACACATGGTTCATATGTAAGCTCATTTCTTGTCTTTTTTTATTTATTTATTTTATTTTTTATTTTTTATTTTTAATAACACTAAATAAAGAAAATCTTGATATATGGGGGAATCCTACATAAAACCCGAAAAATCAGAACGGGTTAAAAATAGAAAAAAAAAATGCAATTTAAAAATCAAGAAAATGCAATTCCAAAGGCAGAAAAGCCCATTTTCTCTCTATAGGTACTCCGTAGCGTCTCCTCCCTCTCACTTCAAGGGAAAGAGAGATTATTATTATTGTTATTATTATTAAATGGCAGTTACAAGCAAGCTTTTCTTTGCTCTCCTTATTTTCTCCGTCTATGATAAAGGTTTTGTTTATTCGTTAAATCCCCACCTTTCACTAGCTGTTATATGTGTTGCTGGCCAATATGTGGCAATATGGCTATGTGGTTGTTCAGGCCGTCCATCCAGTGGACCGCAACAATCGGCGGGCCTGGTCAGTGCCAACGGTACCTCAAGTGACCAGATGTACGGTCCTGATCCCCTCCATTTGCAATGTAGAAGCTTTATATGCATACCGTAAATATATACATTGTACGGGCTACGTATGTTCTTCATTTTTAAAAGTAGAGGTTGCTAATCCCACGGCTTGTACTGGGCATTCGGCCTGCCTGCCAACGGCTGCATGTGACAATGTGGCCACACCGCCAGATTCAAGCCGTCCATCAGGTGGGCCTATGTTGCCACTGTGGTGGCCCTAGGTAGACTATGCTGTACGTGAATGATAATGAAAATACAAATACACCCTCTCCCAAGCCACATGTATTAATGAGGATTCTCAACTAAGATCAATGACAGTTGCAATTAAAAGATCAGGAAATGAATAAATATCAATTTCCACCAATGAGTATTCTCGGAACTTCAATACATGAACAATGAGGTTTGCTAACTTCCCCATGCGACCCCAAACCTTTTAAATCACACATGTGATTCAAACCATTCATTCACTCATTACTATGCCAAAACAGCAAAAAAAGGATGGTTGAAAACCGTCTCAAAAGATCATAAAGGACAATCTTGGACCGCTGCATGGGCCGTCAAATTTTGGGGCGCCGTATTACTTAAAGGACGGTTAGAAACCGTCTCTAAAGAAGGACGGTCATTGACCATCTATAAAGTTACACGGACGCTATGAAGCTTAAAAGGACGGCCCTGGACCGTCCGTAAAAAGGACAGCCCTGGATAGTCCATAAAAAGAACGGCCATGGACCGTCCGTAAAAAGGATGGCCATGCACCGTCCTTCAAATAACTAGAAAAGGACGGTCATAGACCGTCCTTTTAAATGATTGCTACAAGACCCTGAAAAGGACGGTCTTCAACTATCTTATATTTGAACATACACATGTTACAATATTGTATTCTTCCTAATATACACCTGTTATAACATCGTATTCTTCCTAATATACGCCTGTTATATAATATATTTCATCATATTCACATTCACATCCATTTAAACCCAAACTACATAAATCCATCCACTACATCCATCCAAACACAAACAATCTTATCCACATTATATTCATTCATGCATAAATATACATATAAGTTTAACATCATAAATTAAAAAAGGAAATCAGTAACAATTTTCTTTTTGTGTCTTTCATCTAATAAAAAAATATTCAACCAACAAAACATTATAATTCCTCAATCCACTTTTAAGGGCAAGGTGCGAGAAATAGAGCTGGGAACGGGAGTACTCAACTCGCTTGACTTGACTCGTCATCAAAGGGTCCCTGCAGCAACAGCCAGGGTCTCCGTTCTTGTCTTCTTTAGCAGGTCTTAAGTGGTTTATGAAGGACTTGCTGTTTTCTGCATCAATAAAAATCATCCTAAAAATAAATAACTAAAATAGTATCAGGTTTTTTTCCTTAAAAAAAATTACTTATTGACACGTTTAAATCTCATCAGGTTTTTCTATGTAGCTTTGTTGCTCATATTGGTGGGGGAGAAATAGTAGAAATGGTTGAATTCATCTTTGAACAACTACTTTCTTTGGCTTCCGATGCAGTGACATCTCAAGCTAGCTTTGAAGAAAATATTAACATTATGAGAAATAAAAAAAAGTGAACGAGTTAAAAAGCCGAGTAGCCGACATATAGGAAGAATTGAATACAGGAAAGGTAATGTATGGGAAGAAGCCAAAGAGAGAGGTTCGAGATCGGGTTTAGGTTACAAGCTATAAGTTAAAAGAATTGAGAATAGGTTAAGGTTTAGGTTTTGAAAATCGGCTTCGGGTTCGGGATCAGGTTTAGGTTTGTGTTTTCAAGTTTAGGTTTAAGTTTAGGTTAGGTAGTTGAGATTAGGATTAGGTGTAGGTTTAAGTTTAGGGATTTGAGAATACATTTAGGTTTTAGGTTTAGGTTTAGGTTTAGATTATAGGTTATAGGTTAACGTTTAGGTTTTAGGTTTAGGTTAAGGTTAGGTTATAGGTTATAGGTTATAGGTTAAGGTTAGGTCATAGGTTTTGGTTTGGTTAAGGTTATAGGTTTAGGTTAAGGTTATAAGATATTGGTTTAGAGAATTGAGAATAGGCTAAGGTTTAGGTTTAGGAAATCGGGTTCGGGTTCGAGATCGGGTTTAGGTTTGGGTTTTCAAGTTTAGGTTTAGGTTTAGGTTAAGGGTTGAGATTAGGATTAGGTGTAGGTTTAAGTTTAGGGATTTGAGAATACATTTAGGTTTTAGGTTATAGATTAAGGTTTAGGAATTAGGTTTGGGTTAAGGTTAGATTTTAGGTTATATGTTATAGGTCATAGGTTTTGGTTTAGGTTTAGGTTTAGGTTATAAGCTATAGGTTTAGGGAATTGAGAATATGTTAAGGTTTAGGTTTAGAAAATCGGGTTTGGGTTCGGGATTGGGTTTGGGTTTGAGTTTTCAAGTTTAGGTTTAGGTTTAGGTTTGGGAGTTGAGATTAGGATTAGGTGTAGGTTTAGGTTTAGGGATTTGAGAATACATTAAGGTTTTAGGTTTAGGTTTAGGTTATAAGTTATAGGTTTCGGTTTAGGTTATAAGCTATAGGATAAGGGAATTGAGAATAGGTTAAGGTTAAGGTTTAGGAAATCGAGTTTGGGTTCTGGATCGGGTTTAGGTTTGGGTTTTCAAGTTTAGGTTTAAGTTTAGGTTAAGGAGTTGAGATTAGGATTAGGTGTAGGTTTAGGTTTAGGGATTTGAGAATACATTTAGGTTTTAGGTTTAGGTTTAGGTTTAGGTTTTAGGTTATAAGTTAAGTTTTAGGTTAAGGTTAGGTTATTGGTTATAAGTTTAGGTTTTAGGTTATAGGTTAAGGATTTAGGTCATAGGATTTGGTTTAGGTTAAGGTTATAGGTTTAGGTTTAGGTTTAGGATAAGGTTAGGTTTAGGTTTAGGTTATAAGCTATAGGTTTAGGGAATTGAGAATAGGTTAAGTTTTAGGTTTAGGAAATCGTGTTTGGGTTCGCGATCGTGTTTAAGTTTGGGTTTTCAAGTTTAGGTTTAAGTTTAGGGTAGGGAGTTGAGATTAGGATTAGGTGTAGGTTTAGGTTTATGGATTTGAGAATACATTTAGGTTTTAGGTTTAGGTTTAGGTTTTAGGTTATAGGTTAAGGTTTAGGTTTTAGGTTTAGGTTAAGGTTAGGTTATTGTTCACTCTCCAAGTGCAGGGTTGTGATGCAGTAATAACTCGGTAAGACCGAGGTCGAATCCTAAGGGGCTGAAACTCGTACGTTATCTAAAATTCAGTAGAATTAGAATTAGAATAAGGTGAAATCTAAACTAATTATGATTTGAGAAATAATGATGGAATGATTATCTAAACCTTAAGAAAATCAAAGATAGGAAACTAGGGATTCAGAGGATCCACTTGTAGAGATCAGGGAGATCTTGTGCATGTTTTATGGAAATTAACTGAACTGACATTGATCTAGTTTTCAAGAGATGAAATGTATATGAATTAGAATGGATTCCATCACCCAACCATGCCCAAGAGACTATGGCAAACAACAGAATTAAACTAATTACCAACCAATCACATGTATGAAGGTTAAGAAGGATACCATCATCCGACCATGCCCAGGAGACTATGGTAAACAACAGGGCTTCCTGACATCATAAACATAAAAAGGGAAAGAAAATATTCAAAGTCATTGCAGACCCACTGTAGTTTCAGTCACAATAGACCATTAAAGACTAAAAATATTTTCATGCTAATCAAATTAAAATCAACGTCAATTCGTATATTAAAAATTAAATTAAAACCATAGACCATCTCACTACAAGATTCACCTCCTAGCCCTAAATAGGAGGATTTAGCCTGACATGGCTGGACTAAATCTCAGAATAAAAGAAAAGAAAAAAAAGAACAGAAAATAAAACTCTCCCTGTCTTGCACTCCACGTCCCAAGCTCCCAAGCTGTGGATGATTCTTCAATGCTCCACGATCTAATCCTCCTTTCTGCCCTCTCTCTCTCTCTCTCTCTCTCTCTCTCTCTCTCTCTCCCCTTTTATAGCTAATAGGGCCGGTGGAGAGCACAGCTATGTCGATTGCGGAGCTGAAGTCGGTGGGACTTCCGCAGCTACGTGCGAAGCAAGAGGCGAAAGTTCTCACGCTGGCTGCTGGTGGAGCCCATGATCGGATTCAATAGAGAGATCCACGCCGTCCATAAGTTTTGTTGTGAAATTTCAGTTAGACAGGGACTGTTTTAGAATTCTGATGAAGCGGCCCACAGAGTTTTAAACCTACCGTCCATTCTGCGTTTTGAACGGTTGAAACACCAATGACGTGATGTCTTCAATTTCTGTCACCTAGGTCTTGGTGATATTGGCCGTAGAATTCTGATGAACGGTCCGGATCAGCTCTTTGTAGCACGGTGGTGGGCCACAAGGATCATGCACAGCCTTTGTTCGCAGCTTCACGCGAAACAGAGCTTCTGCACCTTCTCTGTGACAATCGGTGGGCCCCACCTTGATGTCTATGGAGAAATCTACCCCATCCATTGAAATCCTGGCGAAAAACCGTTCTGGAAGGATTATCTTTTGAATAAATTTGGTGTGGCCCACGAACATATCTACCCCGTCGTCCATCTGACGTTTAACGGCTGGAATTTTACATTGGCTTGCATGGTCTCAAAAGGCCACCTTGGTGAGATTATTACCCCAACTTTACACACAATGGACGGTCCAGATTGAGTATTTGGATGAGGAGTGGGCCTCACTGAGAGGACCCGACGTTGGAAGTGTAAACGCTGCTTGCGTTTTTAGAATTGAAAAGAAAGAGTCGGGCAGCACCCGCTGACCGACCTTGGAAAAAACAGTGCACGGCGAGTGCCCTTATAATGTGCACTCTCATGATCTCAGGTGGGGTCCACTACGATGTTCTTGACAAATCCGATCCAACCATCCCTTTTCTTATATCATTTTAACGGTTGGGACCAAAATTGAAGCATATGCAGGTCTCAGGTGGGCCCTAAATCATGATTTTATGGGCTGATATGTACATTGGGCCACTTCCACAAGGCTCCAGGGGATGAAATTAAACGTGTACGGTTCCTTTATGGTCCCCGGGCTATGTATGAATTTTCACGTCAATCTAATGGTGGAAACCTCATGATCTTGCATTTTACACCAATTTCAGGCCATTTGAAGGTGAACAGCTGGAATTTCTCGGGTCCCTGGCGTGCATATCTGTCGATTTTAGTCCATGGAGTCCGTCCCTTGCCCTGGTGATCATCAGAACGTTAAATCCAAGCTTTTGGCATCCTTTTTCAGCTCAAGCTCCTAAATACACCCTGCAACAAAAACACGATTAAAATAATCCATTAAGAAGTGTCATGTCCGTAAATCCATGTAATAACTGGGGTCTAATATGCAATATTTGACCCTCAACAGATATAGGTTATAAGTTTAGGTTATAGGTTATAGGTTAAGGTTTTAGGTCATAGGTTTTGGTTTAGATTAAGGTTATAGGTTTAAGTTTAGGTTATAAGCTATAGGTTTAGGGAATTGGGAATAGGTTAAGTTTTAGGTTTAGGAAATCGGGTTCAGGTTCGAGATCGGGTTTAGGTTTGGGTTTTCAAGTTTAGGTTTAGGTTTAGGTTAGGGAGTTGAGATTAGGATTAGGTGTAGGTTTAGGTTTACGGATTTGAGAATACATTTAGGTTTTAGGTTTTAGGTTAAGGTTTAGGTTTTAGGTTTAAGTTAAGGTTAGGTTATATGTTATAAGTTTAGGTTATAGGTTATAGGTTAAGGTTTTATGTCATAGGTTTTGCTTTAGGTTAAGGTTATAGGTTTAGGTTTAGGTTTTAAGCTATAGGTTTTGGGAATTGAGAATAGGTTAAGGTTTAGGTTTAGGAAATCGGGTTCGGGATCAGGTCTAGGTTTAGGTTTTCAAGTTTAGGTTTAGGTTTAGGGTAGGGAGGTGAAATTAAGATTAGGATTAGGTGTAGGTTTATGTTTAGGGATTTGAGAATACATTTAAGTTTTAGGTTTAGGTTTAGGTTTTAGGTTATAGGTTAAGGTCTAGGTTTTAGGTTTAGGTTAAGGTTAGGTTATAGGTTATAAGTTTAAGTTATAGGTTATAGGTTAAGGTTTCAGGTCATAGGTTTTGGTTTAGGTTACAGTTATAGGTTTAGGTTTAGGTTATAAGCTATAGGTTTAGGGAATTGAGAATAGGTTAAGGTTTAGATTTATGAAATCGGGTTCGGGTTTAGGTTTGGGTTTTTCAAGTTTGGGTTTAAGCTTAGGGTAGGGAGTTGAAATTAGGATTAGGTTTAGGTTTAGGTTTAGGATTTGAGAATACATTTAGGTTTTAGGTTTAGGTTTAGGTTTTAGATTATAGGTTAAGGTTTAGGTTTTAGGTTTAAGTTAAGGTTAGGTTATAGGTTATAAGTTTAGGTTATAGTTATAGGTTAAGCTTAGGTTATAGGTTTAGGTTAAGGTTATAGGTTTAGATTAAGGTTTAGGTTAAGGTTATAAGCTATAGGTTTAGGGAATTGAGAATAGGTTAGGGTTTAGGTTTAGGAAATCGGGTTTGGGTTCGAGATCGGATTTTGGTT
This sequence comes from Magnolia kwangsiensis, assembly GCA_037074715.1. Lineage (NCBI taxonomy): Eukaryota > Viridiplantae > Streptophyta > Magnoliopsida > Magnoliales > Magnoliaceae > Magnolia > Magnolia kwangsiensis. The sequence goes on from CM073588.1 coordinate 83,721,437, forward strand.
TGGGTTTTCAAGTTTAGGTTTAGGTTTAGGTTAGGGAGTTGAGATTAAGATTAGGTGTAGGTTTAGGTTTAGGGATTTGAGAATACATTTAGGCTTTAGGTTTAGGTTTAGGTTTTAGGTTTTAGGTTAAGGTTTAGGTTTAGGAAATTGGGTTCGGGTTCGGGATCGGGTTTAGTTTTGAGTTTTTAAGTTTAGGTTTAGGTTTAGGTTAGGGAGTTGAGATTAGGATTAGGTGTAGGTTTAGGTTTAGGGATTTGAGAATACATTAAGGTTTTAGGTTTAGGTTTAAGTTATAAGTTATAGGTTTAGGTTTAGGTTATAAGCTATAGGATAAGGGAATTGAGAATAGGTTAAGGTTAAGGTTTAGGAAATCGGGTTTGGGTTCGGTATCGGGTTTAGGTTTGAGTTTTCAAGTTTAGGTTTAGGTTTAGGTTAAGGAGTTGAGATTAGGATTAGGTGTAGGTTTAGGTTTAGGGATTTGAGAATACATTTAAGTTTTAGGTTTAGGTTTAGGTTTTAGGTTATAAGTTAAGGTTTAGGTTTTACGTTTAGGTTAAGTTTAGGTTATTAGTTATAAGTTTAGATTATAGGTTATATGTTAAGGATTTAGGTCATAGGATTAGGTTTAGGTTAAGGTTATAGGTTTAGGTTCAGGTTTAGGATAAGGTTTAGGTTTAGATTTAGGTTATAAGCTATACGTTTAGGGAATTGAGAATAGGTTAAGGTTTAGGTTTAGAAAATCGGGTTTGAGTTCGAGATCGTGTTTAAGTTTGGGTTTTTAAGTTTAGGTTTAGGTTTAGGGTAGGGAGTTGAGATTAGGATTAGGTGTAGGTTTAGGTTTAGGTATTTGAGAATACATTTAGGTTTTAGGTTTAGTTTAGGTTTTAAGTTATAGGTTAAGGTTTAGGTTTTAGGTTTAGGTTAAGGTTAGGTTATAGGTTATAAGTTTATGTGATAGGTTATATGTTAAGGTTTTAGGTCATAGGTTTTGGTTTAGATTAAGGTTATTAGTTTAGGTTTAGGTTATAAGCTATAGGTTTAGGGAATTGAGAATAGGTTAAAGTTTAGGTTTAGAAAATCGGGTTTGGGTTCGGGATCGGGTTTAGGTTTGGGTTTAGGTTTAAGTTTAGGTTAGGGAGTTGAGATTAGGATTAGGTGTAGGTTTAGGTTTAGGGATTTGAGAAGACATTTAGGTTTTAGGTTTTAGGTTAAGGTTTAGGTTTTAGGTTTAAGTTAAGGTTAGGTTATAAGTTATAAGTTTAGGTTATAGGTTATAGGTTAAGGTTTTAGGTCATAGGCTTTGCTTTAGGTTAAGGTTATAGGTTTAGGTTTAGGGTATAAGCTATAGGTTTTGGGAATTGAGAATAGGTTAAGGTTTAGGTTTAGGAAATCGGGTTCGGGTTTGGGATGGGGTTTAGGTTTGGGTTTTCAAGTTTAGGTTTAGGTTTAGGGTAAGGAGGTGAAATTAGGATTCGGATTAGGTGTAGGTTTAGGTTTAGGGATTTGAGCATACATTTAGGTTTTAGGTTTAGGTTTAGGTTTAGGTTTTAAGTTATAGGTTAAGGTTTAGGTTTTAGGTTTAGGTTAAGGTTAGGTTTTAGGTTATAAGTTTAGATTATAGGTTATAGGTTAAGGTTTTAGGTCATAGGTTTTGGTTTAGGTTAAGGTTATAGGTTTAGGGAATTGAGAATAGGTTAAGGTTTAGATTTATGAAATCGGGTTTGGGTTTTGGTTTATGTTTTTCAAGTTTAGGTTTAGGTTAAGGGTAGGGAGTTGAAATTAGGATTAGGTTTAGGTTTAGGTTTAGGGAATTGAGGATACATTTAGGTTTTAGGTTTAGGTTTAGGTTTTAGATTATAGGTTAAGGTTTAGATTTTAGGTTTAAGTTAAGGTTAGGTTATAGGTTATAAGTTTAGGTTATAGGTTAAGGTTAGGTCATAGGTTTAGGTTAAGGTTTAGGTTAAGGTTATAAGCTATAGGTTTATGGAATTGAGAATAGGTTAAGGTTTAGGTTTAGAAAATCGGGTTTGGGTTCGAGATCGGGTTTTCAAGTTTAGGTTTAGGTTTAGGTTAGGGAGTTGAGATTAAGATTAGTTGTAGGTTTAGGTTTAGGGATTTGAGAATGCATTTAGATTTTAGGTTTAGGTTTAGGTTTAGGTCTTAGGTTTTAGGTTAAGGTTTAGGTTTAGGAAATCGGGTTCGGGTTCGGGATCGGGTTTAGGTTTGAGTTTTTAAGTTTAGGTTTAGGTTTAGGTTAGGGAGTTGAGATTAAGATTAGGTGTAGGATTAGGTTTTGGGATTTGAGAATATATTAAGGTTTTAGGTTTAGGTTTAGGTTATAAGTTATAGGTTTAGGTTTATATTATAAGCTATAGGATAAGGAAATTGGGAATAGGTTAAGGTTAAGGTTTAGGAAATCAGGTTTGAGTTTGGGATCGGGTTTAGGTTTGAGTTTTCAAGTTTAGGTTTAGGTTTAGGTTAAAGAGTTGAGATTAGGATTAGGTGTAGGTTTAGGTTTAGGAATTTGAGAATACATTTAAGTTTTAGGTTTAGGTTTAGGTTTTAGGTTATAAGTTAAGGTTTAGGTTTTAGGTTTAGGTTAAGTTTAGGTTATTGATTATAAGTTTAGGTTATAGGTTATAGGTTAAGGATTTATGTCATAGGATTAGGTTTAGTTTAAGGTTATAGGTTTAGGATTAGGTTTAGGATAAGGTTTAGGTTTAGATTTAGGTTATAAGCTATAGGTTTAGGGAATTGAGAATAGGTTAAGGTTTAGGTTTAGGAAATCGGGTTTGGGTTCGAGATCATGTTTAAGTTTGGGTTTTTAAGTTTAGGTTTATGTTTAGGGTAGGGAGTTGAGATTAGGATAAGGTGTAGGTTTAGGTTTTGGGATTTGAGAATACATTTAGGTTTTAGGTTTAGGTTTAGGTTTAGGTTTTAGGTTATAGGTTAAGGTTTAGGTTTTAGGTTTAGGTTAAGGTTAAGTTATAGGTTATAAGTTTAGGTTATAGGTTATAGGTTAAGGTTTTAGGTCATAGGTTTTGGTTTAGATTAAGGTTATAGGTTTGGGTTTAGGTTATAAGCTGTAGATTTAGGGAATTGAGAATAGGTTAAGGTTTAGGTTTAGGAAATCGGGTTCGGGTTCGATATCGGGTTTAGGTTTGGGTTTTTAAGTTTAGGTTTAGGTTTAGGTTAGGGAGTTGAGATTAGGATTAGGTGTAGGTTTAGGTTTAGGGATTTGAGAATACATTTAGGTTTTAGGTTTTAGGTTAAGGTTTAGGTTTTAGGTTTAAGTTAAGGTTAGGTTATAGGTTATAAGTTTAGGTTATAAGTTATAGGTTAAGGTTTTAGGTCATAGGTTTTGCTCTAGGTTAAGGTGATAGGTTTAGGTTTAGGGTATAAGCTATAGGTTTTGAGAATTGAGAATAGGTTAAGGTTTAGGTGTAGGAAATCGGGTTCGGGTTTGGGATCGGGTCTAGGTTTGGGTTTTCAAGTTTAGGTTTAGGTTTAGGGTAGGGAGGTGAAATTAGGATTACGATTAGGTGTAGGTTTAGGTTTAGGGATTTGAGAATACATTTAGGTTATAGGTTATAGGTTAAGGTTTTGGTTTTAGGTTTAGGTTAAGGTTAGGTTATAGGTTATAAGTTTAGATTATTGGTTATAGGTTAAGGTTTTAGGTCATAGGTTTTGGTTTAGGTTAAGGTTATAGGTTTAGGGAATTGAGAATAGGTTAAGGTTTAGATTTATGAAATCGGGTTTGGGTTCGGGATCGGGTTTAGGTTTGTGTTTTTCGAGTTTAGGTTTAGGTTTAGGGTAGAGAGTTGAAATTAGGATTAGGTTTAGGTTTAGGTTTAGGGATTTGAGAATACATTTAGGTTTTAGGTTTATGTTTAGGTTTTAGATTATAGGTTAAGGTTTAGGTTTTAGGTTTAAGTTAAGGTTAGGTTATAGGTTATAAGTTTAGGTTATAGGTTATAAGTTAAGGTTAGGTCATAGGTTTGGGTTAAGGTTATAGGTTTAGGTTAAGGTTTAGGTTAAGGTTATAAGCTATAGGTTTATGGAATTGAGAATAGGTTAAGGTTTAGGTTTAGAAAATCGGGTTTGGGTTCGAGATCGGGTTTTAGTTTGGGTTTTCAAGTTTAGGTTAGGGAGTTGAGATTTAGATTAGGTATAGGTTTAGGTTTAGGGGTTTGAGAATACATTTAGGTTTTAGGTTTTAGGTTAAGGTTTAGGTTTAGGAAATCGGGTTCGGCTTCGGGATCGGGTTTAGGTTTGAGTTTTCAAGTTTAGGTCTAGGTTTAGGTTAGGGAGTTAAGATTAGGATTAGGTGTAGTTTTAGGTTTAGGGAATTGAGAATACATTAAGATTTTAGGTTTAGGTTTAGGTTATAAGTTATAGGTTTAGGTTTAGGTTATAAGCTATAGGCTAAGGGAATTGAGAATAGGTTAAGGTTAAGGTTTAGGAAATCGGGTTTAGGTTCGGGATCGGGTTTAGATTTGGATTTTCAAGTTTAGGTTTAGGTTTAGGTTAAGGAATTGAGATTAGGATTAGCTGTAGGTTTAGGTTTAGGGATTTGAGAATACATTTAGGTTTTAGGTTTAGGTTTAGGTTTTAGGTTATAAGTTAAGGTTTAGGTTAAGGTTAGGTTATTGGTTATAAGTTTAGGTTATAGGTTATAGGTTAAGGATTTAGGTCACAAGATTTGGTTTAGGTTAAGGTTATAGGTTTAGGTGTAGGTTTAGGATAAGGTTTTGGTTTAGGTTTAGGTTATAAGCTATAGGTTTAGGGAATTGAGAATAGGTTAAGGTTTAGGTTTAGGAAATCGGGTTTGGGTTCGAGATCGTATTTAAGTTTGGGTTTTCAAGTTTAGGTTTAGGTTTAGGGTAGGGAGTTGAGATTAGGATTAGGCGTAGGTTTAGGTTTAGGGATTTAAGAATGCATTTAGGTTTTAGGTTTAGGTTTAGGTTTTAGGTTATAGGTTTAGGTTTAGGTTTTAGGTTTAGGTTAAGGTTAGGTTATAGGTTATAAGTTTAGGTTATAGGTTATAGGTTAAGGTTTTAGGTCATAGGTTTTGGTTTAAATTAAGGTTATAGGTTTAAGTTTATGTTATAAGCTATAGGTTTAAGGAATTGAGAATAGGTTAAGGTTTAGGTTTAGGAAATCGGGTTCAGGTTCGAGATCGGGTTGAGGTTTGGGTTTTCAAGCTTAGGTTTAGGTTTAGGTTAGGGAGTTGAGATTAGGATTAGGTGTAGGTTTAGGTTTAGGGATTTGAGAATACATTTAGGTTTTAGGTTTTAGGTTAAGGTTTAGGTTTTAGGTTTAAGTTTAGGTTAGGTTATAGGTTATAAGTTAGGTTATAGGTTATAGGTTAAGGTTTTAGGTCATAGGTTTTGCTTTAGGTTAAGGTTATAGGTTTAGGTTTAGGTTATAAGCTATAGGTTTTGAGAATTTAGAGTAGGTTAAGGTTTAAGTTTAGGAAATCGGGTTCGGGTTTGGGATCAGGTCTAGGTTTGGGATTTCAAGTTTAGGTTTAGGTTTAGGGTAGGGAGGTGAAATTAGGATTAGGATTAGGTGTAAGTTTAGGTTTAGGGATTTGAGAATACATTTAGGTTTTAGGTTTAGGTTTAGGTTTTAGGTTATATGTTAAGGTTTGGGTTTTAGGTTTACGTTAAGGTTAGGTTATAGGTTATAAGTTTAGATTATAGGTTATAGGTTAAGGTTTTAGGTCATAAGTTTTGGTTTAGGTTAAGGTTATAGGTTTAGGTTTACGTTATAAGCTATAGGTTTATGGAATTGAGAATAGGTTAAGGTTTAGATTTATGAAATCGGGTTCGGGTTCGGGATCGGGTTTAAGTTTGTATTTTTCAAGTGTAGGTTTAGGTTTAGGGTAGGGGGTTGAAATTAGGATTGGGTTTAGGTTTAGGTTTAGGGATTTGAAAATACGTTTAGGTTTTAAGTTTAGGTTTAGGTTTTAGATTATATGTTAAGGTTTAGGTTTTAGGTTTTAGTTAAGGTTAGGTTATAGGTTATAAGTTTAGGTTATAGGTTATAGGTTAAGGTTAGGTCATAGGTTTAGGTTAAGGTTTAGGTTAAGGTTATAAGATATAGTTTTATGAAATTGAGAATAGGTTAAGGTTTAGGTTTAGAAAATCGGGTTTGGGTTCGAGATCAGGTTTTGGTTTGGGTTTTCAAGTTTAGGTTTAGGTTTAGGTTAGGGAGTTGAGATTAAGATTAGGTGTAGGTTTAGGTTTAGGGATTTGAGAATACATTTAGGTTTTAGGTTTAGGTTTAGGTTTTACGTTTTAGGTTAAGGTTAAGGTTTTAGGTTTAGGTTAAGGTTAGGTTATAGGTTATAAGTTTAGGTTATAGGTTATAGGTTAAGGTTTTAGTTCATAAGTTTTGGTTTAGATTAAAGTTATAGGTTTAGGTTTAGGTTATAAGTTATAGGTTTAGGGAATTGAGAATAGGTTAAGGTTTAGTTTTAGGAAATCGGGTTCGGGTTCGGAATTAGGTTTAAGTTTGGGTTTTCAAGTTTAGGTTTAGGTTTAGGTTTAGGTTAGGGAGTTGAAATAAGGATTAGGTGTAGGTTTAGGTTTAGGTTTAGGTTATAGGATAAGGTTTAGGTTTTAGGTTTAGGTTTAGGTTTAGATTATAGGTTAAGGTTTAGGTTTTAGGTTTAGGTTAAGGTTGAAAGTGCACCTACTATGTCCCCTGGTTTATCAATTACGTTGTTAGTTGAGTCAGTCGAACAATAGCACCTAACAGGAAGATCAAGTCAAGCGTCTGCCTCAACTAGATGTGTGGAGGCTCGCCATAGGTAAATCATAGCCTCACATCCCATGTCCCAAAATACCAGGTGATTAAAACCTTAAAAAAAACTAGAACATCTTTGGATTTCTTGTAAGGAAACTTTTTATCAAGAAGGAAAATCTTTATAGTTTTTCTTACACTGTCGATTATATCGATTACCCCTTCGATATAATCGACCAGCTTTGTCGATGTCCTCGGGATCTCAATCGATACAATCGAGTGAGGACAAAAAGCATCTGGCAATCAAACAATCATCTGGACGATTTATCGATATATCGACTTGGTAGTCGATATCATTAATATTCGAATATCGATCATATCTGAAGTGGATCGATAATATCGACAGACTGCCTTCCGGCGCCCCTGTTTTTTTAAAGAAAACTAACATATGCTTCGGTATAGCGATAACTGTCCGATTCAATCTAAACTCAAATATCGATCATATCGGAAGTCAGTCGATCATATCGATTGTGGGCGCTTATTTTCACCAGCATGAATTTTAGGTTATTTTTTATATTGATCGGGTGCCTGTCGATAAATCGATATTCATATATCGATCATATCGAGACCTCGTCGATTGGATCGAGTCCGGACATAAATCCTCCAGCAGCTTAAAGGTAAATCTATACGATTTATCTATCCCATCGACATGGTCTTCGATATGATCGATGTACAAATTTCGATGACATCGACCGTCCCCCGATCATATCTGTTAAACCTGAAATTCTATGAGGCTTCTCTCTTGATTTCATCTGTCAATAGATCGATCCATCTCTCGATGGAATCAGAGTTTGAAATCTGATAACATCGATGTGTGTCTCGATCCCATCGACCAGTATGCGGAAGGTTTCCAAAAATGAAATGACAATTGAGTTTGTATCATCGAGAGGTCTGCCGATACAATCGAGAGTATACGCTCGATCATGTCAACGACTGCTCGATGATATCGAACTCTGTCATAAATATGACCGTTTATATCCGTTGGAACCTTTTGCCTATATATAGGGAGATTAGTCTTTATTGTTAGTAGAGAAAGAAGAGAGTGCTTTTGAGAGTTCTAACCTTCCTATCATTTACCTAAGCCCTTTCTCTCAGGAAGTTCATCCTCCAATCCACCCTCATCATTGATATTTCATAGAGTGGATTGGAGAATGAACTTTCGCATTCAAGGATCCTCCATCTACAACCTTAATCATTATGCTGGGATGCCTTGAATGCATAGATGATTGGAACCACTCTATCCTCCTAATTGAAAAATCTTTAGAGAGTGGTATTCCATCATAACCTTGACCCAATCTAAAGCCTAGTATAGATACATCTTTGTGTTGCGGTTCAAGGGAGCTAAAGACCCTTCAACATCAAGGAGGAGATCTTCAACATTGCGCTAAATGAGACTCATCAACTTATTTGTAAGTATCTAGAGTCCAGAGGACACTTGTGATCATTCTTTTATAGGATTAGGTTTTAAGTGTTGCTCACCCTTTGAAGTCCTCGAAGGAGGCCTCCGACGGGAGTGTACGTGCGAGGTGCGTTGTGTGGACCCTTGCTCTGTAGAGAGAATAAACATCTGGTTAGGAGTACGCCAGCAAAACTCCAGGGTTAGAGGTGAACCGAGTAGAAACCTCTGGGTGCGTTGTGTGGACCCATGCTCCGTTGAAAGCATAAACATCTGGTTAGGAGTACGCCTAAAAAACTCCAAGGTTTGAGGTGAACCGAGTAGAAACCTCTGTAAAGGTTGAAAGTGAACCTGATTTAAAACCTTAGGTTTGAGGTGAACCATGAGAAACCTCCTTAGTGAAATCTGGTCACTCAAGGGTTGAGTGTGGAAGCCGAAAGTGGAGTAGACAAGTAGTCGAACCACTATAAAATGACTGTGTTTGAGATTGATATTGTCTTTCATTTATGTGATTGCCTTACATGTCTTTACATATGATTATCTGAAATCACATCTTATGCATACACAGTCATATCCATCACAATCTGATTCATAAATTTGGTTGTCTTACAAGTAGTTGTGATTGGATCCTCTATCAGGCTTGGAAGCCAGTAGAGTTAATTTTTGAGTAATCCTAATCTGTACTCTGTGATAGGATTAGTGTGATAGGATTGAAAAATAATTTATAAATCTTTAAAAAAAGTCCTATTCACCCCCCCTCTAGGACATATTGACATATTCCTACTTCAACTTAAGTGGCCTTTACCACTTTTTCAATTGGTATCAGAGCGGGTCTCTCTTTAAGGGCTTCACTGCCTAAAGAGTGATCTTGACTGAAGTAGGAATCATGATCAAGAAAGATCCAGAGGATGTGACAGATCAAAATTGCCTTGTAATCCACACTGCTCTGAAAGCTGGTAATAGTTCGAAGTGGTATCTTGATAGTGGATGTTCCAGACACATGACTGGTGATCGTACTCATTTTTGTTCATACTCAGACTTTGATGGTGGATCAGTCACATTTGGAGATGGTAGCTCAACCAGAATCGTCGGATAAGGAACAATAGAAGTACCAGGTCTTCCAAAAATTAAAAATGTTCTCTATGTCGTAGGACTGAAACATAATCTCCTTAGTATCTCTCAAATCTGTGACAAGGAACATCTGGTCACTCACTCAAAGGATGTGTGAAAATAATAGATCATATAGGAAAATCCCTCATAAAAGGTACACGCACTAGTGATAACTGTTATATTATTGAGAGTACCAACAGTAAGGGATTATCCACAAAATGTAACATGGCTATAAAAGATGAATCAAGATTATGACATCAAAGGTTGGGACATGTCCATTACCGAAATTTAACTAAACTTAGCTCAAAAAACTTGGTTAGAGGTCTTCCCAAAATTAGAAAAGAAGAAAAAGTAGAATGTGTGGAATGTCTAAAAGGAAAACAGATAAAAGTTGGACATAAAAAGATAACCACCATAGCGACAACAAAGCCCTTGGATCTACTGTATATGGATCTAGTGGGTCCTACTAAAGTGGAAAGTCATGGCAAGAAAAGATATTTTTTAGTAATAGTAGATGACTACACTAGATTTACTTGGGTTGCATTTCTTCAAGAAAAATTAGATGCTTTTGAAAAATTTGTTGTCTTGGCAAGAAAAATTCAAAATAAAAAAGAATATGATATAAAACGCATCAGAAGTGATAATGGTGGTGAATTCGAAAATTATGAATTTAAAAAATACTGCAATGATAAAGGAATTCATCATGAATTTTCGGCTCTAAAAATCCCTCAACAAAATGGGGTTGCTGAAAGGAAAAATTGAGTATTGCAGAAAATGGGGTCAGTCATGCTAAATGGAAAGGACATGGTAAAGAGCTTTTGAGCAGAAGCTGTCAATACTGCATGCTACATCATAAACAGAGTATATCTTAGAGCAAGTCTGAACAAAACTCCATATGAACTATGGTATGGGAAGCTGCCAAATGTGAAATACTTTCGGGTCTTTAGTAGTAAATGCTACATTTTAAAGGATAGGGATCACCTAGGGAAGTTCGAATCTAAAAGTGATGAGGGCATCTTTCTTGGATACGCCATGAATAGTCGTGCTTATAGAGTGTACAACTTAAGAACTCTTACTATTCAAGAATCAGCGAATATGGTAATTGATGATCATCCTCAAGATATGAATTCTCTCATGAATGATATAGAAGATGACGTAGATTCATGCATACCCAAAAAATCAGATGATAAGTCTTCATTATTGGACGAACCTCAGCAATCATCTGACAAACCCATCATCAAAGATCACCCTCGAGATCAAATTATTGAAGACCCTAATGTCGGTGTAAGAACTAGAAGACAAATAGACAATGTTTATAGTCACTTCTGTTTTACCTCAAAGATTGAACCCAAAAATATTGTAGAAGCTCTTTAAGATGAATACTGGATAAATGCCATGCAAGAAGAACTTCAACAATTCCAGAGAAATGAGGTGTGGAAACTAGTTCCTAGACCAACAGATACTAATGTCATTAGAACAAAATGGGTCTTCAAAAATAAATCTGATGAATCAGGGAATGTAATTAGAAATAAAGCAAGATTGGTTGCTCAGGGATACTCATAGATTGAAGGAATTGATTTTAATGAAACATTTGCCCCTGTTGCACGTCTAGAATCTATTAGAATTCTCATATCTGTTGCATGCGCACTAAAATTCAAATTATTTCAAATGGATGTTAAGAGTGCCTTTCTTAATGGGGATCTTGCTGAAGAAGTATATGTGGAATAACCAAAAGGATTTTCGGACCCTAAGCATCCCCATTATGTTTATCATTTGGACAAAGCTCTGTATGGTCTCAGACAAGCACCAGTGCTTGGTACGAGCGATTAACGAAGTTTCTCCTAGACCATGAATTTCACAGAGGAAGTGTAGACAAAACACTGTTCACCCATAGAACAAAGGACTCATTACTTATTACGCAAATTTATGTGGATGATATTGTGTTTGGATCAACATGTGGAGATGAGCCATTCAAATTCACCAACCTCATGAAATCAGAATTTGAAATGAGCATGGTTGGTGAATTGAATTTCTTCTTAGGGCTACAGGTCAAGCAACTGGATGATGGAATTTTTATAAATCAAACCAAGTATGCAAAAGACCTAGTAAAAAGATTTGGGTTTGAATCTGGTCACACTTATCATACGCCTATGAGTACTACTCTAAAACTTTCAAAAGATACTAATGGTAAAAGTGTGGACTAACATCTTTATCGAAGCATGATCAAAAGTCTGCTATATCTAACTGCCAGTCGTCCGGATATATCCTTTAGTGTTGGTGTATGTGCTCGTTATCAGGCAGATCCTAAGGAATCTCACCTAACAGCAGTTAAAAGGATTATCAAGTATGTTGAAGGGACAACCACCTTTGGACTATGGTATCCACATGAAACCTCCACCATCATTGCAGGATATTCAGATGCTGATTGGGCTGGAAATCTGGATGATCGAAAATCAACTAGTGGTGGATGCTTTTATGTTAGAAATTGTTTAGTTTCCTAGCAGAGCAAGAAACAAAACTCAATCTCATTATCCACTACGGAAGCTGAATATATAGCTGCAGGTAACTGTTGTGCTTAACTCCTCTGGATGAAACAGATGTTATTCGACTATGGGATTGCACAATCCACAATGAGTCTCTTCTGTGACAATACCAGTGCTATCAACATCTTGAAAAACCCAGTTCAGCACTCTCGGACCAAGTATATTGACATTCGTCATCATTTTATCCGAGAACTGGTCGAAGAAAAGACCATTGTGTTAGAATATGTTGCTACTGAAAAGCAACTTGTCGATATCCTTACAAAGCCTCTTGACACAAACAGGTTCTGTGACCTCCAAAAGTCAATTGGTGTTTGTTCGCATTGATAATATCTCTGGACTTATGGTAATCACTAAAAATCTTAAGGTCTGAGTTGTTCATGATTAATGGTGAATGCAAGTCAAAATTCTTACAGTCTCGATGATACCTGCGCAGTATCGATTTTATAATCGATTCCATCGAAACTGTTCATCGATTCAATCGACGGTTATCTTGTTGTTTTCAAACAACCGTCAGAGCAAATTTTGGGTAAAAATCCTGTGATGCAATCGGTAACTGATCGATATAATCGATAAGTCTGCTATATATAAAGAGAAATGCACACTTGAACTCATATTTTTTCTCTTTTATCAACATTTCACCTCTTCAAACATGACCCAAAGGAAAGGTAAGGCTCACTTCTAATCTCTAGAAGAAACAAACATCCAATCAAATTTTCGTAGGTATTATCCTACTCCAAAGAAAAATAGTCCATCTGTCATCAGTGAACGACTAGTCCTCAATAGTGCAGTCGAGCCTTTTGGAATTGATCTTCTTCTCGAAGTAATTGGGTGGCAAAATATTCTACATCTTGGATGATCATACCAAATGGGTGTGATACATGAATTCTTCAAACATAGTCATATTGTTTGTGAAGATCCCCCCAGCATTCGGATTGTTCTTGCACACTACTCAAAGCTTATCACTCTAGTGACTGTGGCAAAACTTCTCGATCTTGAGGTCACAAAAATTCCAGTAACCAATCGAAATCTCAATGGATTGGGAATATGGGGAGAAATTACCCGTGCATTGTGCCAAGGGACTACAATTCTGCGAAATGATGAAAATTTACTACACATCAATCATCTTAGACCCACTTTCAAAATTCTTCACAGCATTTTCTGCTCAAATGTGTACCCATGTGATATCCTTGGTGATCATCTTTCTCCATTTGTGCTCAATGTTCTCTATGATATATATCAAGAAAATCGTGTGTGCTTGCCAACTCTCCTCCTTGTGCAGATCATTTGTGTCCTACATGGACGTCATATGGAGACACTGCCATTTCCTGTGCTCATATGCAATCTTGCCCACCATGCTGGACTTCCTACCACATCTGATGAAGTGCATTCAGAAGCTTGGTTTGAAAATGATGCATCACTAGCGACATAAAAATTTTATCTTCCCTTGTCTCCCACAAGGCACAATCCTTCTATATCCAGATCCGATCATCCACCCACAATGAGGCCTACACATGGAGGATCAAATCACCCACCAATGGTCAGTCCCGAGTCAATTACTAATCGCCCAGCTCATCATCTCGAACGTCACTTACTCAATGGGATGGTTGGTATAGAGGACCGGCTGAACAATTGTGAAAGGCGTCTCACTCTTATTGAAGAAAAGCTCGATGTCCTCCAGGGAACTACTCAACTCCTGGTCAACTTGATCACGAATGATCTTTCTCGACACCATTAAGAGTCCGTCTAGTCGGCCTTTGACTATCCTATACATCTGCTCCCGTCTTTATGTATTTCTTCTTAGACAAATAACGACACTGCTGTCTGTGACAATATATATATATATTTTATACTGATTGATATGGCTGAATTCAATTCATATTCCATTACCACTCTTGTTTTATCTAACTCCATACTGTGTCTTCATTGATGTATGCTTTATAGTGTTCTCATTTATATACATCTATCTATTTATGGTTCTCCCATAAGCTTCAATCTTCAGTCAATATCAAGTCTTATACCTTTGCCAATGACTGACATAAAGGGGGAGAAAAATTCAAACACCCGAGCGAAAATTGTATATCTGTATTGCAGGTGTTAGGGGTAGCAACTGCAACAAGAAAGGGGGAGTTTTTGAAGTAAAGGGGAGAATCTATTGGTTGTGTACATGGGAGTTTAGAATTTGTAAAATTGTGTTAATACATGTACACACAATTTAGGATGTATCTGTCTAGATATGTTCCTAGGGTGTTTTTGGGTATTTTGTCATGTAATTGATAAAGGGGGAGATTGAAAGTGCACCTACTACGTGCTCTGATTTGTCAATTACGTTGTTAGTTGAGTCAGTCGAACAACAGTGCCTAATAAGAAGATCAAGTTAAGCGTCTACCTCAACTGGATATGTGGAAGCTCGCCATAGGTAAATCATAGCCTCACATCCCATGTCCCAAAACACCAGGTGATTAAAACCCTTAAAAAGAATTAGAACATCTTAGGATTTCTGTGTAATGAAACTTTTTATCAAGAAGAAAAATCTTTATAGTTTTTCTTACACTGTCGATTATATCGATTACCCTTTCGATATAATTGACCAGCTCTGTCGATGTCCACAGGATCTCAATCGATACAATCGAGTGAGGACAAAAAGCGTCCAGCAATCAAACAATCATCTGGATGATTTATCGATATATCGACTTGGTAGTCGATATCATTGATATTCGAATATCGATCATATCTGAAGTGGATCGATAATATCGACAGACTGCCTTCCGGCGCCCCTATTTTTTTAAAGAAAACTAACATATGCTTCGATATATCGATGACTGTCCGATTCAATCTAAACTCAAATATTGGTCATATCGGAAGTCAGTCGATCATATCGATTGTGGGCGCTTATTTTCACCAGCATGAATTTCAGGTTATTTTTTATGTTGATCGGGGTGCCTGTCGATGAATCGATATTCATATATCGATTATATCGAGACCTCGTCGATTGGATCGAGTCCAGACATAAATCCTCCAACAGCTTAAAGGTAAATCTATACAATTTATCGATCCCATCGACATGTCTTCGATATGATTGATGTAAAAATTTTGATGACATCGACCGTCCCCCGATCATATCTGTTAAACCTGAAATTCTTTGAGGCTTCTCTCTTGATTTCATCTGTCAATAGATCGATCCATCTCTCGATGGAATCAGAGTTCGAAATCTGATAATATCGATGTGTGTCTCGATCCCATCGACCAGTAGGCGGAAGGTTTCCAAAAGCGAAATGACAATTGAGTTTGTATCATCGAGAGGTCTGCCGATACAATCGAGAGTATACGCTCGATCATGTCGACGACTGCTCGATGATATCGAACTCTGTCATAAATATGACCGTTTATATCCGTTGGAACCTTTTGCCTATATATAGAGAGATTAGTCTTTATTGCTGATAGAGAAAGAAGAGAGTGCTTTTGAGTGTATGTGTGGGGTGCGTTGTGTGGACCCTTGCTCTGTGGAGAGCATAAACATCTGGTTAAGAGTACACCATCAAAACTCTAGGGTTAGAGGTGAACCGAGTAGAAACCTCTGCGTGCGTTGTGTAGACCCTTGCTCCGTGGAGAGCATAAACATCTGGTTAGGAGTACGCCAACAAAACTCCAGGGTTTGAAGTGAACCGAGTAGAAACCTCTATAAAGGTTGAAGGTGAACCTGATTTAAAACCTTAGGTTTGAGGTGAACCATGAGAAACCTCCTTAGTGAAATCCGGTCACTCAAGGGTTGAGTGTGGAAGCCGGGAGTGGAGTAGACAAGTAGTCGAACCATTATAAAATGACTGTGTTTGAGATTGATATTGTCTTTCATTTATGTGATTACCTTACATGTCTTTACATATGATTATCTGAAATCACATCTTATGCATACACAACCATATCCATCACAATCTGATTCATAAATTTAGTTATCTTACAAGTAGTTGTGATTGGATCCTCTATCAGGCTTAGAAGCCAGTAGAGTTAATTTTTGAGTAATCCTAATCTGTACTCTGTGATAGGATTAGTGTAATAAGATTAAAAAATAATTTATAAATCTTTTAAAAAAGTCCTATTCACCCCCCCTCTAGGACATATTGACATATTCCTACTTCAACTTAAGCGGCCTTTACCGCTTTTTCAAAGGTTACGTTATAGGTTATAAGTTTAGGTTATAGGTTATAGGTTAAGGTTTTAGGTCATACGTTTTGATTTAGGTTAAGGTTATAGGTTTAGGTTTAGGTTATAAGCTATAGGTCTATGGAATTGAGAATACGTTAAAGTTTAGGTTTAGGAAATCAGGTTCGGGTTCGGGATTGGGTTTAAGTTTGGGTTTTTAAGTTTAGGTTTAGGTTTAGATTAGGGAGTTGAGATTAGGATTAGTTGTAGGTTTAAGATTAAGGATTTGAGAATACATTTAGGTTTTAAGTTTAGGTTTAGGTTTAGGTTTTAGGTTAAGGTTTAGGTTTTAGGTTTAGGTTAAAGTTAGGTTATAGGTTATAAGTTTATGCTATAGGTTATAGGTTATAGTTTTAGGTCATAGGTTTTGGTTTAGGTTAAGGTTATAGGTTTAGGTTTAGGTTATAAGCTATAGGTTTAGGGAATTAAGAATAGGTTAAGGTTTAGGTTTAGGAAATCAGGTTCGGGTTCAGGATCGGGTTTAGGTTTGTGTTTTTCAAGTTTGGGTTTAGGTTTAGGGTAGGGAGTTGAAATTAGGATTAGGTTTAGGTTTAGGTTTAGGGATTTGAGAATACATTTAGGTTTTAGGTATAGGTTTAGGTTTTAGATTATAAGTTAAGGTTTAGGTTTTAGGTTTAAGTTAAGGTTAGATTATAGGTTATAAGTTTAGGTTATAGGTTACAGGTTAAGGTTAGGTCATAGGTTTAAGTTAAGGTTATAGATTTAGGTTAAGGTTTAGGTTTAGGTCAAGGTTATAAGCTATAGGTTTAGGGAATTGAGAATAGGTTAAAGTTTAGGTTTAGGAAATCGGGTTTGGGTTCGAGATCGGGTTTAGGTTTGAGTTTTCAAGTTTAGGTTTAGGTTTAGGTTAGGGAGTTGAGATTAGGATTAGGTGTAGGTTTAGGTTTAGAGATTTGAGAATGCATTTAGGTTTTAGGTTATACGTTAAGGTTTAGGTTTTAGGTTAAGGTTAGGTTATAGGTTATAAGTTTAGGTTATAGGTTATAGGTTAAGGTTTTAGGTCATAGGTTTTGGTTTAGACTAAGGTTATAGGTTTAGGTTAAGGTTTAGGTTTAGGTTATAAGCTATAGGTTTAGGGAATTGAGAATAGGTTAACGTTTAGGTTTAGGAAATTGGGTTCGGGTTCGGATTCGGGTTTAGGTTTGGGTTTTCAATTTTTGGTTTAGGTTTAGGGTAGGGAGTTGAAATATGGATTAGGTGTAGGTTTAGGTTTAGGGATTTGAGAATACATTTAGGTTTTAGGTTTAGGTTATAGGTTAAGGTTTAGGTTTTAGGTTTAGGTTAAGGTTAGGTTATAGGTTATAAGTTTAGGTTATAGGTTATAGGTTAAGGTTTTAGGTCATAGGTTTTGATTTAGGTTAAGGTTATAGGTTTAGGTTTAGGTTATAAGCTATAAGTTTAGGGAATTGAGAATTGGTTAAGGTTTAGGTTTAGGAAATCGGGTTCGGGTTCAGGATCGGGTTTAAGTTTGGGTTTTCAAGTTTAGGTTTAAGTTTAGGTTAGGGAGTTGAGATTAGGATTAGTTGTAGGTTTAAGTTTATAGATTTGAGAATACATTTAGGTTTTAAGTTTAGGTTTAGGTTTAGGTTTTAGGTTAAGGTTTAGGTTTTAGGTTTAGGTTATGGTTAGGTTATAGGCTATAAGTTTAGGTTATAGGTTATAGGTTATGGTTTTAGGTCATAGGTTTTGGATTTGGTTAAGGTTATAGGTTTAGGTTTAGGTTATAAGCTAGAGGTTTAGGGAATTGAGAATAGGTTAAGGTTTAGATTTAGGAAATCGGGTTCGGGTTTGGGATTGGGATCGGGTTTAGGTTTGGGTTTTCAAGTTTAGGTTTAGGTTTAGGGTAGGGAGTTGAGATTAGGATTAGGTGTAAGTTTAAGTTTAGGGATTTGAGAATACATTTAGGTTTTAGGTTTAGGTTTAGGTTTTAGGTTATATGTTAAGGTTTAGGTTTTAGGTTTAGGTTAAGGTTAGGTTATAGGTTATAAGTTTAGGTTATAGGTTATAGGTTAAGGTTTTAGGTCATAGGTTTTGGTTTAGGTTAAGGTTATAGGTTTAGGTTTAGGTTATAAGCTATAGGTTTAGAGAATTGAGAATAAGTTAAGGTTTAGGTTTAGATAATCGGGTTCGGGTTCACGATCGGGTTTAGGTTTGGGTTTTCAAGTTTAGGTTTAGGTTTAGGTTAGGGAGTTGAGATTAGGATTAGGTGTAGGTTTAGGTTTAGGGATTTGAGATTATATTTAAGTTATAGGTTATAGGTTAAGGTTTAGGTTTTAGGTTTAGGTTAAGGTTAGGTTATAGGTTATAAGTTTATGTTATAAGTCATAGGTTAAGGTTTTAAGTCATAGGTTTTTGTTTTGGTTAAGGTTATAAGTTTAGGTTTAGGTTTAGGTTTAGATTAAGGTTATGGTTTAGGTTAAAGTTATAAGCTATTGGTTTAGGGAATTGAGAATAGGTTAAGGTTTAGGTTTAGTGTGTGGTTTAGGTTAAGAGTGTGGTCCCTGTAAATACAGATTTAAACATGGGCTGTTCAAATGGCCAGGCCCTTCCAATGCTATCCATAGGAAATGGATAGCTTCATCAAGGTCATAATAACGGTTCCCACCTTCTAGGGACCCCCGCTCTTCCGGATAGCTCCGACGCACATCCGGGTATATGATGTTTTAATTTAAACCAATTTAATTTAAATGATTTTAACTCACAAGTATACGAATCAGATGTAAATATGGTACGTATTACGAGATCGTTCCCACGAGGACTGGTTGTCGCAATTTGAAATTTAAGACTCTTCTTAACTAATCCAACGAATGGTTTAACAAACTATTAAGTAAACTAGCATAAATCTATGAAAAATAACTACGAGCAATAACGAGGAAGATTCAATCGATGAGATGACTAAGACTTTCGAATCCACCCGTAATTATCCTAACTCTTGTTTTATCTGCTGATTCACCCTAATTCAGATTGATATCAAAATAAACAAAGCACACTCTATGTCCTTGGTCGGGTACACAGAATGTATAATCCTTTAAAGCATATGGATCACATCTTTCCATCTATGGTCAGGCATGGAGAGATGTATATCCTGTTTCTTCCTCTATAGGAGACCTGTTCATGGTCAGACACAAGCACCTAGAATAATATTCCAAATAACATCCATATCTAGACTTTGGTCGAGCTCATAGAATGGAGAAGTACGAAAATCTCAGGAAAGCACACTAGAAAAAGAAACAAATCAATCCAATTAAAATAAATTCAACATAAACAAGAGTCAATCAAATTAGGGACTTTATCTCAGCCCTAGCTAAGAAGAATTAGCTATCCATAAAATTATTTAGGAAAAAAGAAATATAAAATAAAAACATTAAAAACATCTCCCTTATCTCTCTTCTTCCTTCTTCTCTCTCTCTTCTCTTTCTTCTCCTTGGCTCTGGATCTTCCTTTCTAAGGTCTGAATCCCTGCTCCCCATGTCCAAAACCTCCTTATATAGCTGCTGGAGTGGTGAAAATCGGATTTGAATTGGATTTGGAAAGCTATGCATGCCCATTGAAAGCTTTTTCGCAGTCAAGTTCGGTGCCTCGAAACACGCCACTTTTCTCGCTTAAATTCCAAAGAAACACCGTCCCTTAGGACTTTCTTGAGTCCTCTATATGATAGATGGTTCAGATCTGCCATATGATCAAAGATGGTGGGCCAAAACAGCCTAAAAAAGTCAGTTTTCGCGGATGTGAGAAACCTTTCGCACCATTTCGCTGTTGTGATCGGTGGGCCCCACAGAAGCATTTTTTGAAAAATTCACCCCATCCATTGGATTCAGGACGAAATTTCAGTCAAGAATGGGTGATTTTGAATATCCATTGGCATGTCTCAGAGAAGAAATAACTAAAAGATCATATTTGAACGCTACAGGGCAGCCCTTTTGTGGCCCATGTATCTCACACGTGTGCGCGCATGGGTATGAATGGTCAACTTAGATTTGTAGTGTTCGCAGCCCTCTACAAGATGGACGGTATGGATTATCCGTACGGGGCATATGTGGGGTCCACTATCGACCGCAAAAAGGGCCAGTGGACGTGCGTTGGCTGACGCTAAAAGGAAAGTTTCCTTTTCTTTTTTTATTTTTCGGTCAAAGACGGTCAAACCGTCTCTGATGCTTGCCGTGCACGGCTAGTGCATATATGCACTATGCACATTCCGTACATGTGGGGTCCATGATAATGTGTTTCTAAAATCTGATCTAGTCATTCATCTTCTCATATTATTTAAGCCGTCAATACCAAAGTTGAGGCAGTTTTAGATATCAGGTGGGCCCCAAATTGAAGATTAATGGGCTGATCTGTCCGTTGGCCCATTTACCGAGATCTTTAATGACTAAAATTTAATATGTACGGTTAATTTATGGCCCACATCGCATGTATGAAGTTTCGAATCAATCGGATGGTGGGAACCATGTGATCTTGCATTTTGGACCATTTTGGGCCTTTTTAAACGTGGACGGCTTGATTTCCTCGGGTTCCTGGCATGTAAATTCTTCAATATTGGTCCTCTGGGGTCTGTCCTTTTGCTTTGGTTACTTCAGAGCGTTAAATCCACGCTTTCAATATCCTTTTTCAATCAACGCTCTTTATTACATCCTGCAATAAAAACACATTTAAAATACAACTTTAGGCTTTATCATGTACATAAAATTAGGCAAAATCGGGGTCTGATATGCAATATTCAACCCTCATCACAACTCCCAACCAGCATTTTGCTAGTCCCGAGCAAAACATGTGAAAAATAATTTCAAAAATAAAAGAGCAATTCCTTTAAACCCAAGTGACTTGTGAACAGATAGTCGAGATGTGAGAATTCTAAGATTCATAAATGGTGTGTAGAATTTTCTCCAGGAATCAAGCTCATGGTAAACTTCATAATCAAGTTCAAAGTATTAATCCATTTATTAGAATATTCCAAACATTGAGTTCCATGAGTGTATAATGTAATCTCGGCTTACTACTGTTAAGAGATCCAATTGTCATTTTCATGATATCATTGGTAAGTAACAATGGAATGCATGACAACTAAAACTAACACTTTCCTGACAGGTTAACTTTTCATTATACCAGCCTTTGATTCTGTTCATAAACAGTAACGCCAAAGAGGGGAATCAAATCCTTACCTATAGGGAGCAAACCTATGGTGAAAACTTGTCACCTAAAATTTTTTTTTCTAACTATTAACCATGGGGGATTGAATCTACACCTATAGGGAGCAAACCTATGGTAAAGATTATGCGACTTATCCTTTTAATTCTTCTTTACTGCACATGAAATTTTATTTTGGCTAGTTCCTTTCATGCTTTGTGATTACCAAGTTAATCATTCAATATCGAATCGAAACCTTAATGTGTAATCGAGATGTGATATGCGAAATCATGACTCAATCAATGTTTACAACTTCTAATCATGGGTTAAAAACTTAAACTTAACTGTGAAATCTAATAGACAATTGAATCCCAGAGTCATAAAGTGCCAACATTCTGTATCTTGTAATTTTAAAATCACAAGTATCCTTCAAAATCACTTTAAATTCATAAGAAATTTCAAAAAAATTTAAAAATTTTCACAATTTTTAAAAATTTTCACAATTTTTGCTCAAGACCAAGAAAATACTGATTAGGTAACCTAATCTCCCACCCCCAACTTAAAATCTACATTGTCCTCAATGTAAAAGAAATAAGCATGCAATGCACATGGGACAACGAAAGTAAAAGAAGAGTGATGGAAAGATAGTACCTGGACGAAGAATTAAAAGGCTTTTCCAAAAAATATCAATGTAAAAGCGAGTCAGCACAAGAGAGAAATCAATAAAAATAATAAAGATAAAATGAAAAAGAAAATCCTACCTATACCACTTTCGCAGGTGCTCTCGATTGCATTTAGCGTATGCAATAAGCCTTTAAACCCTTAGGTTGCCCCTAGTGGATGAGTTGTAGTCTCGTGAGGGTTTGCAGCAATGTTACCCATAAACATTGAACTAACTAACTAGGAAAAAGAAATGAAAAGAAAAGATGGGTTACCTCCCAGGAGCGCTAAGTTTAATGTCTTCAGCCAGACAAAAATGGACCATGAATTAATCAATCTTGAAAACCTGGGTCCTCCAAATTAACTTCCTCAACATCTTGATTAATCAAATCCTCCAAATAAGGTTTCAGTCGTTGACCATTCACTTTGAAAATATTTCCGTCCTTAAGATTTTTAATCTCAACTGCTCCATGAGGAAATACTGTTACTACCTGATTAGGACCATACCATCGCGAACGTAGTTTTATAGGAAAGAGGCGTAACCTAGAATTATACAATAAGACTTTCTGACCTGGTTCAAATGTCTTGCGAAGAATTGACTGGTCATGAAAAAATTTTGTTCGTTCTTTATAAACTTTTGCATTCTCATATGCCTCATTTCGAATTTCTTCTAACTCATTGAGTTGAAGTTTATGGTGCATTCCAGCCTTGTTTAAGTCAAAATTAAAGGTTTTGATGGCCCAATAAGCATGATGTTCTAATTCCACAGGTAAGTGACATGCTTTCCCAAAGACAAGCCTATAGGGAGACATTCCAATCGGGATTTTGAAAGCCGTACAATACGCCCAAAGAGCATCATTCAAACGTTGCGACCAATCCTTACGATCAGGGCGAACTGTTCTCTCTAAAATTTGTTTAATCCCCGATTCGAAACTTTTACTTGACCACTTATTTGTGAATGGTATGGAGTTGCAACTTTATGGGTGATGGAATATTTCTTCATTAAAGATTCAAACGGTTTATTGCAAAAATGAGTACCACCATCACTTATGATTGCCCGAGGAGTACCAAAACGAGAAAAGATATTTTCTTTCAAGAAGCGGACCACAACTTTGTGATCATTCATTTTACATGGCACTGCTTCAACCCACTTAGAGACATAATCGATGGCCACAAGGATATACATATAACCGAATGATGGGGAAAATAGACCCATGAAGTCAATACACCAAACATCAAATATCTCAACAATGAGAATATTGGTAAGTGGTATCATGTTCCTACGGGAAATATTACCCATACGTTGGCATCGATCACATGTAGAACAAAAGGCATGTGTCTCAAAAAAGTGTAGGCCAATAAAATTCACTTTGTAAAACTTTTGCAGCTGTTTTCTTTGAACCAAAATGACCACCACATGCATGGTCGTGACAAAAGGAGATTATACTATAAAACTCACTCTCAGGTACACATCTCCTAATGACCTGGTCAGGACAGAGTTTGAATAGGTATGGATCATCCAAGAAGAAATGTTTAACCTCAACAAGAAATTTGGATTTATCCTGTTTAGTCCAATGAGAAGGAATCTGACTTGTAACAAGATAATTTACGATATCCGCATACCAAGGTAATTGAGAAATAGCTAAAAGTTGTTCATCAGGAAAAGACTCGTTCATTGGCATAAGATCCACTATGGGCTCCAAGACAAGTCTAGAAAAATGGTCGGCTACTACATTTTCGGAACCCTTTTTATCCCGAATTTCAATGTCAAATTCTTGTAGCAAGAGAATCCAACGAATTAATCGAGGTTTAGCATTTTTTTTAGAAAGAAGATATTTTAATGCTGCATGATCTGAAAACACTATAACCTTCGATCCAATGAGATATGACCTGAATTTGTCTAGAGCAAAACACCACTGCCAACAACTCTTTTTCAGTGGCAGAATAGTTCAGTTGAGCATCATTTAAAATCCTACTAGCATAATAAATGACATGAGGTATTTTGTCCAATCGTTGCCCTAAGACGGCTCCAACAGCATAATCAGAAGCATCACACATAAGCTCAAAAGGTAAACTCCAATTAGGTGGTTGGATGATTGGAGCAGAAGTTAATAAAAGCTTTAACTTGTCAAAAGCTTTCCGACAATCATCATTAAGGTCAAATGCAACATCCTTAGCTAATAAACTACACAAGGGTTGAGAAATTTTGCTAAAATCCTTAATGAATCTCCTATAGAATCCTGCATGCCCTAAAAATGATCTAATTTCCTTCACCGTTCTAGGTGGAGGAAGACTAGAAATTAAATCAATCTTGGCTTTATCAACTTCAATGCCTTTATTTAAAATAACATGCCCGAGTACAATCCCTTTTTGAACCATAAAATGATACTTTTCCCAATTCAATACCAGGTTTGTTTCTTTACATCTTTCCAAAACTAGAGATAGATGGTATAAACATTCATCAAAGGAAGAGCCAAAAATGGAAAAATCATCTATGAAAATCTTGAGGAAATGCTCAACCATGTATGAAAAAATACTCATCATGTATCGTTGAAAAGTAGCAGGCACATTACATAGCCCAAATGGCATACGCCGATAGGCATATGTACCAAAAGGACATGTAAATGTGGTTTTCTCTTGATCCTCGGGAGCAATGGGAATCTGATTGTACCCGGAATAACCATCCAGGAAACAATAATAGCTATGCCCTGCCAATCTCTCTAGCATCTGATCTATGAAAGGAAGAGGAAAGTGATCCTTCCTTGTGACTAGGTTCAGTTTACGGTAATCAATACAAACTCGCCAACCCGTAGTCATGCGGGTTGGTACGAATTCATTATCATCATTTTTTATCACCGTAATCTCAGACTTTTTTGGAACAACTTGGACTGGGCTGACCCACGTGCTATCCGAAATAGGATAAATGATACCAACATCTAACAATTTAAGCACCTCTGCATGTACGACCTCTTTTATGTTAGGATTAAGCCTCCTTTGCATTTCACGTGACGTTTTTACACTTTCCTCAAGATGAATACGATGCATACACACAGTAGGGCTTATTCCCTTTATGTCCGCTATTGTCCACCCAATAGCTGCCCTATGTTCTCTAAGAACATTAATCAACTTGCCCTCATGTTCCTTATCGAGGTTAGAAGCTATGATGACAGGTAGGGTCTCAGAAGGACCTAAAAATGCATACCTGAGAGTTTCAGGTAATTGTTTAAGGTCAAGTTCGGGTGGTTTCTCAACAGACGAGACCGGTTTAGACTCAGATGGTGGAAGAAGTTCCACTTTCGCTTTCCATTTTGTAGTATCCATTATAGACTTAGAGTCGAGCAATACATTGACTTCTTCGATGGAACTTTTTATGTCAAAGTTTGCGCCAAAATGTGCTAGACAAGTCTCCAGTGCGTCTTCGAAAGATTTAAAGAAAGAGTCATGCACTAGACTATCAATCATGTTCACCTCAAAAATA
Organism: Magnolia kwangsiensis; assembly: GCA_037074715.1. NCBI lineage: Eukaryota > Viridiplantae > Streptophyta > Magnoliopsida > Magnoliales > Magnoliaceae > Magnolia > Magnolia kwangsiensis. Next base: position 83,746,779 of record CM073588.1, read on the forward strand.
TTATCCGAGTCTGACGGTTGTTGTCCAGCATTGAAAACATTAAGTTTAATCTTCATGTTACCAAAAGACAACTTCATGACTCCATTCCTGCAATTTATAATAGCATTGGATGTAGCTAAGAATGGACGTCCCAAGATAACCGGGATTTGACTCGTAGGATTCGGGACAGGATGAGTATCAAGAACGATAAAATCCACTGGAAAATAAAATTTATCAACCTGGATTAACACGTCCTCAATAATACCACGGGGCACCTTGACAGATCTATCAGCTAGTTGTAGTGTTATTTTAGTTGATTTCAGTTCACCAAGTCCTAGTTGCTCATATACAGAATATGACAACAAATTAACACTTGCCCCTAAATCGAGCAATGCCTTCTCAACCTTATGATCTCCTATGATGCAAGAAATGGTAGGAGCTCCTGGATCCCTAAATTTAGGAGGGGTGTTGTGTTGAATCATAGAGCTGAGTTGCTCTGCAAGGAAGACCTTCTTATGAACATGCATCTTAAGCTTCTGAGTGCATAAATCTTTAAGAAACTTATCGTAAGCAAGGACTTGCTTGATAGCATCAAACAATGGAATGTTAATTTGCACTTGCTTAAACATCTTCAATATCTCATTAAAGTTGTTTCCTTTCTTAACTGGTGCCAGACATTGAGGAAAAGGTGCTTTAGGCACATAGGATGGCACATGAGTGGTTTCTGGAGGGTCAGAGTGCTTTTGGACTCTAGATGCAATAGTATGTCTCTCCGCTTCATTTTGCTCTTCCGGTTTGGAATTTAATTCTTCCCTAGGCATTTCTACTTTGTTCTCGATCTGTTTACCGGACCTAAGGGTAATGATAGATTTGGATTGCTTATGATATTGTTCCTAGTTTAAATTAGAGTCAATCTCAAACTGTCCTTTTGGATTTGCCACAGGTTGGCTAGGGAACCTCCCCTTCTCTCTCTCACTCAATGTGGTAGCAAGTTGACCCAATTGAACTTCCAGCTTGGCAATAGATTGAGCATTCGCATGTACGCTTTGCTGGTTAGCTAGTAAAGTTTGTTGGGTGTCTTTTTAAAATTGAAGAGAACTCTGCATAAAAAGATTGAGTGTATCCTTAAGAGATGGTTTCCTAGATTGTGCAGGAGCTTATTGATATTGCTGAAACTGTTGAGGTTGTTGACTACCAACTTGTGGGTAAGGTTGCATAGGAGGATTTCCAGATGGTCCTCCTTATTGTGGTCCTTTTGTCCAAGAAAGATTTGGATGTTTAGCCCACCTTGGGTTGTAGGTATTTGAGTAAGGATCATTCCTAGGTCTCCGAAAGGTGTTCATAGCATGTACTTGTTCAGAAAGAAATTCAGAAAATGCTACACCAGATGGACACGACTGCGTAGGATGGCCAAGACTAGAACATATAGCACATGACTCGATTTGAGTTGTTTGTGGAAGTCCATTATTTAACATCAGAGCATCGACTTTCTGTGTCAAGTTATCAAGTATGGTATAAATATTTGGCGTGACTCTTATCTCATATATACCACCTTTCTTTGGCAGTTGGGGATTTCTTTCACCTCTATTTGAGTAGTCCCATCGTTGAAAATTTTCGCACAAGGTTTCAAAGAAATTCCATGCTTCGACATCACTTTTGGTCATGAAAGACCCTTCACTGGTGGCATCAACCATGCGACGGTTTTGAGGTGTCAAACCGTCATAGAAGTATTGAACTTGTTGCTACTTCTCAAAGCCATGGTGTGGACATTTAAGGAGCAAGTCCTTCCATCTTTCCCAACATTCATGAAAGTGTTCTCCTTCTTTTTGCATGAAATTAGTGATTTCTCTACGGAGAGCATTTGTTTTGTGAACAGGGAAGAATTTGTTTAAGAACTTCTTATACAGTTGATCCCATGTAGTGATCGTCCCAACTCCTAGAGAATTCAACCATGTTTTTGCCTTATCCTTCAAAGAAAAAGGAAAAAGGCGCAAACGGATCGAATCATCTGAGAAGTTTTGAAACCTAAAGGTCGAGCAAATGTCTAGAAATTCTTTTACATGATGATATGGATCCTCTTTGTCTAAACTATAGAAAGATGGTAACAACTGTATGACCCCTGGTTTAAGTTCAAAGTGTGCTGCCGTGGTGGCTGGCAACACTATGCATGAAGGCGCATTAAATTGGACAGGAGCTGAATAATCTCTAAGCGCTTTAATTGCATTCGCGTCCGTCATTTCGAATAGGATATTTCTAGATCTTTTACGAAAGGTTCTTTCTATTTCATGATCAAAGGGTGCTAGTTTTATGTTCAAAGATCTACGCCCTAGCATAAACTGAATAACTGAAATGTAGGAAAGAAAACTAAACTAAACTAAGATGCAACCTAAGAAAAATAAGACTAGAACTAAAAATTATGAATTCCTAAAAACAAGAGAAAGCTATGTAAACAAGAATTAGAAGAAAGAACTCGAAAAAGAAGATGATGGATGTCTGAAGATTTGATAGCTTCTCCTTTTGAAGACAATCTTATTTAACAGCTTCCTTCTTCAATTCCTATAAAAATAAAAACAAAAACAAAAGCAATTTCCTAAAATAATGCTAGAAAGAAAAAAAATAAAATCTTAAGCAACGGTTAGTTTCTAAAAAGGGAAAAATTTTTAAAACTAGAAAAGAGAAAGTTAATTGAAAGAAGAATCTAAATCTAAAATTAAAAATTAGAAAATTTCTAAGAAGAAAGCCTAGAATTAGAAAATTCCTAAAAAATAAAAATTAGAAAAAGTAGAGAATTTTAGAAAGGGATTACCAAAATAGAAGTTCAAATCAGGACCCTACAAAACAGGAAATATGTTAGTTTCTAAAATAAAATAAAATAAAATAAACTTTAACCTAAAGTTAGTAAAATCCTAAGGCTATGAATTATGATAAGAGAGAATCCTAAATTCAATTTGGACTGAAACAGTCCCCAGCAACGGCGCTAAAAACTTGATGTTTTAATTTAAACCAATTTGATTTAAATTATTTTAACTCGCAAGTATACGAATCAGATGTAAATATGGTACATATTACGAGATCATTCCCACGAGGACTAGTTGTCGCAATTCAAAATTTAAGACTCTTCTTAACTAATCCAACGAATGGTTTAACAAACTATTAAGTAAACTAGCATAAATCTATGGAAAATAACTACGAGCAATAACGAGGAAGATTCAATCGATGAGAAGACTAAGACTTTCGAATCCACCCCTAATTATCCTAACTCTTGTTTTATCTGCTGATTCACCCTAATTCAGATTGATATCAAAATAAACAAAGCACACTCTATGTCTTTGGTCGGGCACACAGAATGTATAATCCTTTAAAGCATATGGATCACATCTTTCCATCCATGGTCAGGCATGGAGAGATGTAAATCTTGTTTCTTCCTCTATAGGAGACCTATTCATGGTCAGACACAAGCACCTAGAATAATATTCCAAATAACATCCATATCTAGAATTTGGTCGAGCTTATAGAATGGAGAAGTACGGAAATCTCAGGAAAGCACATTAGAAAAAGAAATAAATCAATCCAATTAAAATAAATTCAACATAAAAAAGAGTCAATCAAATTAGGGGCTTCATCTCAGCCCTAGCTAAGAAAAATTAGCTATCCATAAAATTATTTAGGAAAAAAGAAATATAAAATAAAAATATTAAAAACATCTCCCTTATCTCTCTTCTTCCTTCTTCTCTCTCTTCTCTTTCTTCTCCTTGGCTCTGGATCTTCCTTTCTAAGGTCTGAATCTCTGCTCCCCACGTCCAAAAATCTCCTTATATAGCTGCTGGAGTGGTAAAAATTGGATTTGAATCGGATTTGGAAAGCTATGTATGCCCATTGAAAGCTTTTTCGCAGCCAAGTTCGGTGCCTCTCAATACTCCACTTACACCGTCCCTTAGGACTTTCTTGGGTCCTTTACATGATAGACGGTTCAGATCTACCATATGATCAAAGATGGTGGGCCAAAACTGCATAGAAAAGTCAGTTTTTACGGATGTGCGAAACCTTTTGCACCATTTCGCTGTTGTGATCGGTGGGCCCCACAGAAGCATTTTTTGAAAAATCCACCCCATCCATTGGATTCAGGATGAAATTTCAGTCAAGAATGGGTGGTTTTGAATATCCATTGGCATGTCTCAGAGAAGAAATAATTAAAAGATTAGATTTGAACGCTACAGGGCAGCCCTTTTGTGGCCCATGTATCTCACACGTGTGCGTGCATGGGTATGAATGGTCAACTTGGATTTGTAGTGTTCGCAGCCCTCTACAAGATAGACGGTACGGATTATCCGTACGGGGCATGTATGGGGTCCACTATCGACCGCAAAAAGGGCCAGCGGACGTGCGTTGGCTGACGCTAAAAGGAAAGTTTCCTTTTCTTTTTTTGTTTTTCGGTTAGAGACGGTCAAACCGTCTCTGATGCTTGCCGTGCACGGCTAGTGCATATATGCACTATGCACATTCCGTATATGTGGGGTCCATGATGATGTGTTTCTGAAATCTGATCCAGTCATTCATCTTCTCATATTATTTAAGCCGTCAATACCAAAGTTGAGGCAGTTCCAGATATCAGGTGGGCCCCAAATTGAAGATTAATGGGCTGATCTGTCCGTTGGCCCACTTTCCGAGATCTTTAATGGCTAAAATTTAATATGTACGGTTAATTTATGGTCCACATCGCATGTATGAAGTTTCGAATCAATCGGATGGTGGGAACCATGTGATCTTGCATTCAGGACCATTTATGGGCCTTTTTAAACGTGGACGACTTGATTTTCTCGGGTTCCTGGCATGTAAATTCTTCAATATTGGTCCTCTGGGGTCTGTCCTTTTACTTTGGTTACTTCAGAACGTCAAATCCACGCTTTTAATATCCTTTTTCAATCAACGCTCTTTATTACATCCTGCAATAAAAACACATTTAAAATACAACTTTAGGCTTTATCATGTACATAAAATTAGGCAATAATCGAGGTCTGATATGCAATATTCAACCCTCATCAATCTGTTCCATTAATTTCGAGTAAATACATAAACACGGCCTGCCCAAATGGCCAGGCCCCTCTAATGCTGTCCATAGGAAATGGACAGCTTCATCATGGTCATAATAGCGGTTCCCACCTTCTAGGGACCCCCGTTCATCCGGATAGCTCCGACGCACATCCGGGTCTGCTCCATTAATTTCGAGGTAATACATTTAAAAATAACATAAATATATCTAAAAGCATCTGAATACCTGGAGAAGGCTTCCCATATTTGTATTGTTGGTTACTCATCTCTTTGTCTATAAGCCCCAATCGACCAACAATTTCTATCGCTACCTGTACTCTTTGATATTATATCTTTGATAGCCACAACCTGTATG
>CM073588.1:83752261-83957551 GCA_037074715.1 Magnolia kwangsiensis
CATGCAATAGATGAGCACCGAATTGGAAGGATCGGTCAATAGAGATTTGACCGATCCTTTCTTAAAAAGGATTTCTCCCACCTGCGAACGCTCAAATAGAACTTACGGACATATTTTTATGGGCCACCATCATGATGCAAAGGTCCGATCTAGACCGTCCATTGGAATTCCACGGGCCCACTAGCCAAAGCCTAGGTGGAGGTATTTCAAAAGGAAGCAGAGATCGGATCTCAACCGTCCAAACATAAGATGGATGGCAGAACAGAAAACCATGTGAACCACACCGAATCCAAAACTAGCCATTTCCAAATGATTTTTGGAGACGAACACGTTAGACCGGGTGGATTTTGCAAAAATTGAATATTTTGAACCCCATAGACATGATAGCAACGTTTCTTGCATAAAGGAAGTTCTGTCCGTAAAAACCTTCTGGACGTGAGCACATGAGAGAGTAGTAGTTTAGAATTTTCTTTGTTTCTTTTTTATCTTAATTTTGAAGAGTTCCAAGCGCATCATGTCGGGCTAAGTCTCTTAGCTAGGGGTAAGAGGTGAAGCTTGTAGCGTGATGGGTGATTTTTATGCCTTTGATTCGTGTTATGAACTTATATTGATTTTAGTTTGATTATAAGGAATGCCTTTAGTTTTTAATGATATGTTGTGACTGAAGTTACAATAGATCTGCAATGGCTTTGAGTATTTTCTTTTCATTATTGTAATTATGCAGTTAGGAAGTCTTATTGTTCATCATCGCCCCTTGGACATGGTTGGATGATGGAATCCTTCCTAACATTCATATATCTCTCCGATTGGTTGTGGATTGGTTTAATTTTGTTCTTTACCTGTCTCATGGGCATGGTTTGGTGATGGAATCCATTCTAATTTATATCCGCCTTATCTCTTGAAAACTAGATCAGAAGGAGTTCAGATTTGATTTTCATAGTATATCTTCCAACTGGATGAAGATGGGACTCGGAGTCCAGTTGAGTTCATGAATCAAGCGTAGATCTTCGTGATCTCTACAAGTAGATCCTTGACACCCTAGTTTCCCACCTTTCAATTTTACAAATTTTAGTTAATTAAATTCACAATTATTCCCTTAATGTTCCCTAGTTTAGATTACATCTTTGCCTAGTTCTATTTCAAGTTACTTCCAGATTACGTACAAGGTTCAATCCCTGTGAATTCGACCTCAGTCTTCCCGAGATTATTACTACATCGCAACACTATACTTGGGGTGTGAACAGAGCACTAAAGAAAAAGACAGTTGGGCCGAATTCATGGCTAGAATTTTTTATTTAAAAAAAAAAAAAAGAAAAAAAACTTGAAGAGGGTTTGAAAGAGGCTAATTAGGGTTTGTTTGTAAATTTGGCCAGAGTAAACGAACCAAACAAAGAAGACAGTTTGAAGATTTCCTCGAACAAAAAAAGGATGATCAACTGCAAGTTCAAGACCCACCTGTTGAAGTTAATTTGGAACATCACAACCTAAAGCCAATGTTCACACACCACTTATTACGTCTGCTTGAAAAAGAAATGATAATAAATTTGCTTTTAGAATTTGCTGGCTACTTTATGTGGGACTATCATGACATGCCAGGACTTGATAGATCCATGGTCGAACACAAGCTACCAACGAAGGAAGGGTATAGGCTGTATAAACAACCACCAAGGTGGATAACGGCTGAGGTCACTATCAATATTAAGCAAGAGATCAAGCGGCTCTTGGAAGCCAGTTTCATTTGACCAATTAAATATCTAGAATGGATGTCGAATATAGTCCATATGATGAAGAAGAATGGTAATTTGAGGGTCAGCATCGATTTTCAAAATTTGAATATGGCTACGCCAAAAGATAAATATCCCATGCCGATGGTCGGTTAGCTTATTGACAGTGCTGTGGGACACGACATTGTGTTCTTTCAATATGGGCACTCTGGGTACAATCAAATATATATAGCATTGGATAATTTCCAAAGATCACATTCAGATATTCAGGACCCTTGGGGATGTATTGTTGGGTCGTGATGCCTTTCAGTGTGAAGAACGCATGTGCCACATATCAAAGAGAAATGAATACCATCTTTCATGACATGATCAATCATTTTATGGAGGTTTATATAGACGACGGAGTAGTCAAGTAGATCGATGCGGATGAGCACCTAGCCCATTTGTGAAAATCTTTCGAACAGATGAGACGCCATAAGTTAATTAAAGATAAATCGATTGAAGTGTGCTCTTGGCGTCTCACCCACTAATTTCTTGGGATTCCTATTACATCAAAGAGGGATCGAACTCGATCAAAACAGGCCCAGGCTATAATTAATGCACTACCTCTAAGAAATAAGACTAAGCTACAGAGATTTGTGGGTCATGTAAACTTTTTGAGATGATTTATATCTAACTTCTCAGGCAAGACTAGCTAACATCTTTTCTCCTTTAAATTGAAACAGGGGACCAAATTTGTATGGAATGACGAGCACCAGCTAGCTTTTGACATAATCAAAGAGTATCTAATGAAGTCACTCATGTTGATGCCCCCTGTACAAATTGAATGCTCAAGCTATACATTTCAGCTTCGGTAGGTTCAGTTGGGGCTCTCTTTGCTCAAGATGATGACATGCGAGAAGAAAGGGCAAACTATTATTTGAGTTGATGTGAAGAAAATGTATTCAACTATAGAAAAATTATACTTATCATTGTACTTCACGGCCACTAAATTGTGGCATGATTTGTTGGTCGAGAAAGTAAATGTAATAGCTATGACTGATTCAGTGAAGTATATGTTACATCGGCCGATTCTTAGCAATTGAATTGGTAAATGGGTGTTGGGCTTATCTGAATTCAATTTGTGTTATGTTCTAAAGAAAGCAGTAAAAGGTCAAGCCATAGCAGATTTTTTGGCAAATCACCCGTCGGATTTAGAAAAACAAATTCTTCTAAGTATCGCAAATTCATGTTACGTGCAGCTCACACCATGGAAATTGATTTTTGACGGATCCAGGACATAGGAGATGTTTGGAGCTAGAATATTATTGATTGCTCCTAATGGGAATCAACAAAAGTTTGCATTCCGGTTAAAGTTTGAATGCACCAATAACTAGGCCGAGTATGAAGCCATGATAAACGACTTAGAAATATTGTTAGAATTATGAGTAAGAGACGTGATGAGTATCGGGGATTCACAGTTAGTGATAAATTAGATTGTGGGAGCATTTAGGTGCACAAGCTCATCTTTATTACCATACTATGTTGTGGCAATCCAATTACTCAGACAATTTGATGAAGTCCAACTAATGCACATCACTCGAGAGCATAATGTGGATGCCTACGAAATGGCACAACTAGCTGCAAGCTTGGAAGCCTGGAAAGGATCGACATCAGTCATGGTCCAGGGAAGGTTTTTACCTTCTGTTTTTCGGAGAGAAAATTTGGTGGAAATTTGTCAAATAGAAGTTGAAGAGGGTGATTGGAGATCTACTCTCATGAGTTACTTGCAGAGTCCTAACTCGCACTAAGACTAACAGGAATGTGCGAAGGTTGGCCATCAATTATGTAATGGTTGATAATAAATTGTATCAGAAAGTGGTCGATGGAGTTTTATTTCGATATTTGTCTAAGAATGAAGTTATGTCAGTCATGGAAAGAGTTTATGAGAGTATTTGCGGGGCTCACCAAGTAGGAAGGAAAATGAGGCTTATGCTTAGATGTTATGAGTACTTTTGGTCAAAAATAATGGCTAATTGTATCTAATATACAAAGGGCTGTGAGATGTGTCAAAAAAAATTATGACCAATCCAATATGTGTCTGTGATTGAATTTCATCCTATCATAAAGCTATGACTATTTTGGGGATGGGCGATTGACCTAATTGGTCAAATTCACCCAACTTCAATTAAGCTAGATACATGCATCATAGTGGCAACTGATAAATTTCCCAACATGTTAGATGATATATAAACATTCTAGTGGCCCCACAAGGTTTTTATGGTGGGCATTCAATCACCGTTGTGCCATGTGGCGTGGTCCACTTGAGATTTGGATTTGTTGCTTTTTTTAGGGCTCATACTCTAAAATGAACTGGAGAAATGGGTGGACGATGTGGAAATAAGACACATGCATCATAGGGAGCCCACAGCAATCGTTGGATCCCACCGAAGCCTTGTTCCCGGGACCTATAGAGAGAGGGGGATCCTAGCCACTCAATATTTGATCATTTCTAGTTAAATGCAATCTCATTATGTTTTGATATTAATAATGAGAAATGCTCCCCAATACAAAACTTACGTGGCTCCCACAGACTTTCCAATGGTGGGCATTTAGTCACCACTGCTTGGTGTGATGTGGCCGACCTGATTATTGGATCTGCCTGATTTTTGGATCTGTCCTCCTGTAGTGTTAAACGCACAAAGTGGATTTGTCATGAGCTTCTCTGTTGGCCCCACGTGGCTTCCTTGTGGGGGTACGGAAGCGGACTGCGTATTGAGTAACCCAGTACCATAAGCGTACTGAGTAAACTCTGTGGGATCCACCATAATTTATCTATTTGATCTACTCCGTACATACATTTTAACAGTTAATTTCAAGTCCTAATATGAAAAATCAAGTATATCCAAAAATCAAGTGGACCACACCACAAGAAATAGTACGAATTGAATGTCTACGGTTGAAATTTTCTAGTGGGCAACATAAGTTTTGGATCAAGCTGATATTTTTGTTTTCCCTTCATCTAGGTCATTTTGATCTTATTAACATGTTGGATGATAAATAAAGATCATTTCAGGCCTTAGAAAGGTTTCAACTATCAAAATCATTATTTCTATTGTTTCATGTGGTATGGTCCACTTGAGATTTGTATATGCTTCAAATTTTGGCTTAACGTCTAAAATTAGATGAAACAAAGAATGAAAAGATTGAATAAACTGCATACATTCACTGTGGGCCTAACTGAGTTTTTTATGATACTGAGTAACTCAGTAGCGGGGTATAGGAAATTCGAAATCAGATTGCGTACTGTGTAACCCAGTACGCTTTTATCGCACTGAGTAAACTCAGTTGGGCCTACTGTGAATGTATGTGGTCTATCTACACTGTACATTCATTTTTCCTGCTAATTTTAAGGGTTTCTTTCAAAATTGAAGTAAATCCAAAGCTCAAGTGGACCATGCCACGGGAAACAGCGTGGAATAATGATTTCCACCGTTGAAAACTTTCTAAGGACCACAGTAATGTTTATTCATCATCCAACCTGTTCATAAGATCACAAAGACATGGATGAAGATAAAACACAAACATCATCTTGATCTAAAACTTATGTGGCCTCCAAGAAATTTTCAATGGTAGAGATTCAATCACACTATTTCCTGTGGTGTGGTCCTCTTGAGCTTGGATATGCTTTCCGTTTTGGGCTCACGACTTAACATTATCTGTTAATATAGGGATGAATGGAGTGGATAAAATAAATAAATAATTGTGGACTCCACATAATTTACTCAGTACGGTAAGGGTACTGAGTTACTTCGTACGCAATCGGCTTCCAGGAAATTCGGGTTGGAAGGGCCCAGTCTGATAGATGCTAGCTTCCTTTTGCAAAATTATGGCCCACTTAATCAGTGGACCGGCTGTTGTATTAGGCTACAGAGTGACTATGGCATAACTGATCAACGGTTTGGATATCCCACACGATTAGGATTAGCAAATGTATTATGTTAAATGGAAATATTAATCCCCCAAAAGGAAATACTTGCATATATACCCCGTCATACATACAAATATTAAAAACCCAAATAGAGGGAGATCGTGCGAAGAGAGCGTGCAGGTACACACAATAAAAGTTACACACGCACTTAGTAGAAGACAGCCGCGGCAGCGGCTGAGAGACCAGCGACCGCAGAGACCGTCACGGTGGAGGCGCTGCTAGGTTTGGCAGCAGGCGATCCTGTCGGTGATGAGATGGTTCCAGCAACATCTCCCGTAGCAGAGTCCACCCCTGGTACGCTCGAACCAACTGGGCCCTCCACAACGTCGTCGGGGGATGTGGCGCCGCTGTCGTCATTGCCGATGGGCGAATCTTCGGGTGCATCTGCATGTGGTGATTCTGCAGTGGCAGAATCAGTTGCGGCGAAGACCGACCCGATGACGAACGCAAGGGTCAGGATGAGGAGGAGGAGGGATGACGATCGGTGGGCCATTGATACGTGTGTGGGAGATTGAAAGGTGGATGGAAACAGTGCAGCACCTCTCTAAGCGTGTGTAGAGAAAGACTCCCACGCAAATGAATGAACGATGGTATGGGATGGGAAGGGAGGGAAGTTTATATAATGGGTGAGGGCGGGAACAGTAGTTATTTTCCGTTGGTTGACCGGCAAGAGAGGGGAGGGCACACAGGTGGCGGTTAGATTCGGGTGATTAGTTACGGTTACGTACGAAATTGAGGCTGAACACCGGGTCAGCCGATTGTCGGGGAAGCGATTGGCTGTACTTCACGAGATAAAAAGACGCTATATGCCATATACAATTGCGGGAACGGTTTGGCTACGCACCTGCCACTAGCCAATGGCTGGTGGTCAGTGCTCCTTGGGCCCACTATCGTGTATTTATTTCATCCATACCATCCATCTATTTTTCTAGATCATAAATTTGATACCAAAAATTAGGTGTATCCCAATTTTAAGTGGACTACATTATAAGAAACATTGTTGAATGAACGTCGACCATTAAAAACTTTTTGGGGGCATAAAAGTTTTGTATTTGTTTTTTCCCTTCATCTGGGTCTGTATGGCCTGATCAACATATTGAATGTCAAATGAACAGTACAGTGGGCAAAAGGAGGATTTTAATGGTGGATATCCAATAACTATTATTTTGTTGTGGTGAGGTCTACCCGAGATATATATCCATCTCATTTTTGTACCAAGCCCTAAAATGATATATAAAATTGGATTAATGGAATGGATGAAAAACATACATCATGGTGGGGCTCACAGAGCACCAACCACCAGCCACTGGGCTGGTGGCAAGGAAGTAGCCAATTCGTTTCCCACAAATGCATATGTTTCTAGAATAAGTCTAACCTACAAATCAATGTGTGAGGCCCACCATCATGTTTTATTTAGATATAATATGTCTATTTTAATTCCTCGGATTTCGTAATCCGAGTTTTGTACTCTTTTTCTGAAATCCCGAGAGTTGACTTACAAGGATAGCCCACATTTCACAATAAATTTTTTTTTAAAATTTTTTTTAGTATAAATGAGTAATTGCAATGAAAGAAAGGCAAATCAAATATAAAAGGAAAGTCTATATAACTATTTTAAAATTATTCAAGTGGTTGCCCATCAGGCTTATACAAACTAATGACTCAAATCACTCACAAATATAAAAATGTACTAAAACAAATGTAAAAGATAACTATAAAGTAATAAATCTAAACTGCAATATCAAATAGTTCCTCGCATTCCACGTAAGCGCCAACCTGCACATCCTTAACATATCATGTATAAACTGAATATGGTTTGATAGCGTCAATAGCTATCCTAGTGAGGTATACCTTCTAAGATTTTCAAGCATCACAATAGTCAAGAATGAAATTTAAATAACTCAGGAGAATATAATATCCAACGTAAACTTCACAGGTTGAATACAAAAATGTACAATTTATGGTTCCTAAGTGACATATAGGATGATGCCACATGTAATTCAGAAGAAAATATAACTCACATTTTAAAATACAAATTTAAGAATATATAATGTATAGATTACAATTCAACACTCACAAGTATAACACTAATTATATATCTAGCCAGAATTAAAAGTGTAACATGAAGAGATATAATCCATTCTTCACAAATATAACATAAATGGTTATAATATCCAAACTACGATTTAATGTATAATATACGAAGATACAATTTATTTTTAACACACTATTTAATTACTAACTTAATCTTGATTGATGAATGAATACATGAATACAATTAACCTGGGGATGTACATCTAGCTGAACAAATAAATGGACTGTTTAAACAGTTGACCCATTCATACATGATATTGGGTCTTTCAAACAGTCGACCCATTAAAAATGCAAAAAGGGTTGTTCAAATAGTATATTGGTATTTCAAACAGTCAATCAGGCACTCGATAATGCCCACGTGTCATGTATGTATAATTAACCTAACCGTTATTAGTCCAATTTACAAACAAAATATCAGAAAAGCTCAAAGATTACTATGCGGGGCACGCCCAACCCAACATAGGCCGATAGCTCGAGCATAGTATCTTATTCCACCATCTTCGGCTCATGAGACTTGAACAAATAACACACTTAGATGATTATAAATAATATTTCTAAAATAAAGAATCCAAGACATTCCATTTATAAGAATCTCTATAACTACTGGCCACTCATGATTCAACATGTAAACATTACCATCACCAGTCCATATTCACTTCCAATCAACAAAAGTCATCCCAATAAGCCACATTGGTACCAAGTCCTTTAAGGACACAACAAAATAATACAGTACATACACCACATTGGCACAAATAATTCTTGAGATGGTAAGTATACGATCACGTAACATTTATTTTATTCACAAACGACCACTAGTTAGAGGAATCCCCAATATAATATCCATCAACATATAATATTATATTTTCAATACAATCTACTAATATAAACAAATGACAAACTAAATCACAATTAACTCCACCTTCTAATTTTAAGCAATTATCATTTACATGCATACAAATGTATTAACAATATGCAAATAGGATTGTTTGCTTAACTAGATTTGAAAGTCAATTTCTATACTAAGAACTATCTCAATTCTACCATGTAGATTGTTATGGGAAGATCCGAGCCAGGTTGCCCCGAGCCGACTCAGCACCATTCCGACTAAGGCGCGATCCATTCAAGTTGGACCCAGTGTCAACACTGCGCGAGTCTTAAGGCAGAGTTCAGATCGAAGAGGAGGCACATCCGATCGGACCACAATGCACCCTTAACCAACCACATGAGCTCAGACTTGACGGGTCGGGCCGGATGCCGAGGCTATAGTCGGACTGGCAGAGCCGAGGCGATAATCAGAGGCGCATACCCCACTCGCTCGATATGGAAACTGCCATAACCTAAAGTGGCCGATAACTTCGCTCGCAAGTGCGTACGATCCACCAGATACGCTGTGCAATCAGTAGATTTGTAACATTCCGAAAATCGGGGGATCGAGCAAAAACCCAACTCCCGAGTTCCAAAATGTTATTTATACAACATAGATATGTATGATTGAATGTTGTCTGTGATAATGTATTAAACATGAGTGAGATTAAGCTAGAACCGCATATCATACTCCAGAGACAGTTAAATTAACCAGCGGAAGTCTGTAATAGTATGTATAACATATATAAACTGTTGTATGTCTCCAGAGTGTGAACATGTTACCAGGTTATACACATACATGTATACTCCAAAAGTAGATGAAACGAATATACATGAGTGCGCTAAAAATATAAAATGACAAATGTCAAAGTATCTAATCAACCTCCCTGTAATCCCGTCGATCAGAACACGCATAAAGGAGGGATCCTCCTCATCATCATCAAGTCCGGCTCTGCCTCACAGGCCGCGCCATCATCTGCAATCACAAAAAGGTCTGGTGGGTGTCCGGAACACCGTCCCGTAACGTGGGAGTGAGTAGCTAACTCAGTGGAATAATAGAACTAAGATTAACATGTTATCAAATCAATCATGCGATAATAGTAACGCAGTAAATCAAACAATCATAATACTGTTGTTAATGCAATTATGATGTGACGTGATGTATGCCCTCACCGACGATCTCCCTCATACGGCACCATCTTACGACCGCGGCATGCCGCACTCCCTCAAGTGCTCCACATCTTCCAGGCACATGCAATGTCATGGTGATATGATTACCGAGTTGTTATTAGTCCTTTTCATACAGCAATATTGGGAAACTAAGGTACCTCCCTTATATCAATCCCAACACAGATCCTGTCTAGGGTCGTCACTCCTAGTAATCTCATACGATGTATATTTTTGTAGGTCGCTGCAAGGGCTGCCAGGGCTGTTGCACGCACTCGTTGCTCCGCTCCCCCATCACCTTATCAATACAGGCCTACTGTACTCTACTGCTACGGAAGGGTCGTCGCCTCCCGTAGACTCAGAATACGCTCGCGGTCACTACAAAGGGCTGTCAGGGCTGTTGCTCGCACTCGTTGCACCGCTCCCCCATCACCTTATCAGTGTAGGCCGACAGCAAGAATATAGTGTCCCATACCACCATAATCTGCTCACGAGTCATAGGTGCTCACTGGTCACTACGGGGAGGTTTGTGGCCCCAGCGTAGGCCGACAGCTCGACCACGGTGTCCCATACCACCATGCCCGGCTCATGAGTCTTCGTGGATCAAGGTACCATGGTTAACAGGGTTTACAATGGTAAGTTCAGTACCCTAGGTTCAAGCAGTTATGACTCATACAAGGTGAACATACATCGGCCAGTCGGGTTACTTGACGGGCTCGACTAGCGCGATCGCATCTCAAGTCGAACGACATGAAGTGCGTAAAACACTTCGCGTGGCCTATCCACTGCCGCCAACTCTAAACACGAATCACATTCATCGACGCGTCGTTAGTGGCTATGATCAGTCAGCCACGAATTCGCTCGGTTACCGACTGCCTGGACTAGGTCTAGTCCCACACATCTATGAAATCACATTAACAATATATGCAAAGGTTTTGGAATTGAAATACAATCATGTGAGCATGTTAACACATGTTATAACATTCAACTTAAGCAAATCTTCAAACACATACATTCCATGCATGTAATGGAATCATGCATATGGTCAACATATAGGAAATCATTTAGGTCAGCATATTAATCAAGAAGTCATTCTCAAACCACTACATAACATCATTTAATTCAATACATACTAATACAAGCATTTATACAAACACATACACTACACACTTAAGTCTACATTTAGTATGTCGACCCAAAGTGCGCAACTAGGCGAATCTCTTCGCCAAACTAATTATACACGCATTCCTGACTTCCTAATGCGACAACAAACCATGTCAATCACATCAGCAAAATATGAATGTAAACAGTACTTCCTACAAATGACTAAAATGCCCTAAATCTCATATTCTTCGTTAGCTTACGAAACGGGAAACGGAGAGCATTTTGTACATGTCAAATGGCGATGCCGTCAAGAATCTACTATTAAACGACATTGAAAGCTTTGGAAACAGTCAATCAAGGCGTCTAATATCCGCACCTTATGTCTTGTAGACTCGGGAATTGAAACGGAGCGTATACGCTTCGTCTACGGCGAGTAAGGAGCCTAATACACAAGATCCATAAGCTACATCGCTATGGAAACAAGGGAGACTCAAATCAACAACTATTTAGGGTTTTTACTTACCTAGGATCGCGGTGGAATCACCGGGAAAGCGGTAGAGGTGTGTTGCTTAAGCACGTGCAACGCGTAGTACAAGTGGCAGGAAGAACTCTCCCACACTCTCACAATCTCCCACCTTTTTCTCTCTCCCAAGCTAGGGCTTCTCTCAAATTCGGATGGGAGAGAGGAGTGAGGGTTTCAACCCCTTTTATAGCCAACAACATGCCCAAAATAGGCTTGGGAACAATGTTTACTTGGTGCCTAACCAAATTGGGGCCGTTTCGGTCCAAAAGGGCATTTCTGGAGGTCCCCTGGCCAAATGCGGTCGGACTTAAGCTCGTGCATACTGGATCTAGCACGCATCCAGATTTCAGGCCGGTAGGGTTCCCAGATCGCACGTGGCGGCCCAGTTTCAGTTTAACGGTCACCGCACCAAGATCAGGCCTATAAGTCTCGTGATATATAATAGATATTTTTCCTGATCCAAGGGTGTAATTTGGCTGTATTCTGACGGTCAGAATGTTCAATACTGATGCGTCAAATTTGTGTGCCAGATTTGAATTTGAAATTCCAACTATGTCCCTATTCACACTCTCTTCGGTCCGGGCTCAATGAAATAGCCTGTGATCATCGGTTTGACTTGATTTTTGGAATGAGTGTCAAGTCCAGCTAGACGGTTCTAACGGTCTAAGATAGGAGGTATCGGACTTTCGACGTGCGGTCTAGATCCAATACAAAGATTCAAAGTGGTCCAGAGAACAAACCTGCTTAGAGTTTGGTCCGAGGTTTTAGAGCATTATAGCACCATTGGTTCCACTCGCTTTGGGCCTTGTAGAACGTATTTAAAGTAATCAGGGACTGTTTCCCAGCCACTCCAACGTTGCGCTAGCTAACTTATGCTTAGTTTCTAAAGAAATTTATCCTAAGTGGTTTCTTTGGCTATGGAATTGGGTTCTGAACGATTTTTCAGGTGTTTTAATTGACCCACTGTCTAAGGACGTCAAATCCCAGATTGGCCAAAATCCGGGGTGTTACAAGATTACGGGCAATATTTTCATAATCCTAGAATCCCTCTGATCGTGCCGAGATTATCGGACCCAGACCACCTCACGAGCAAGTATAAATAGCCCGCATTGCCACATCTACAGGTACGTAAAATTAAGCTCTCCTCTACACTGGACATAGACCCTGATTCCCTTATCCTGACTTAGGCATCGAAGGGTCCCCCAGCTTAGCCAGGGTCACCTTTGCCTCTTCTCTTGGTGCAGGCTTCAGGGACGACACGCAGAGGATCCTGAAAGCGTGGAGGGAGAGCCGACCAGATTTTTACATTAATATTTTTTGGCGCTGTCTGTGGGAACCTGAAACTAGAAGTCAGGTTCTCATTTTTCCAAGCAATGGTGAGAAAGAAGAAAGCTGCAGTAGTACAACCGCAACCTGATGAGCAGACTCGGTCGTCGTCACCGCTTCATGCCGAGTCCACACCAGGGCCTTCCCAACGATCGTGCAATCGGTCGAGCAAATACCGTGCCATGCAGAACGAGATCCAGGCTCTGCGCGACGAGATAACCCGAATGAAATAACCGAGAGAGCCAGAGCTACGCCCGGCTCAAGAACCTGTTCTTGAGCCGTTCGGGTTGTTCGTGGAAACTCACTCTATACCGAGGAGTGCGAGACATGAAGCCCCCCCAGCACTCGGGGGTGCCACATTCAAGTCAGAATCCTCCTGCGGTACGGGCCTAGGTATCCGCGCGGAACGCCCCTACTCGGGCTCCGACAACCGTTCATTCGATGACGTCCGCCCTACCGCCCACAGACCTCCGACATCAGTTAGATCGGAGGAGAGAAGGGAGAACACGGGAGGTCGAGCGTACCCCAGAGATCGTTGCAGAAAATAAGGACCCATGGGAAACACGATTTACGGAGTTGAATGATAAGTTCTTGACACTGGAGAAAAGGCAGGAGTGATCGACGGTCCCAGCCACGATCCAGGCGATGATGGAAGAGACCGAGCCTCCCTTCACCCCAGCCATCATGGCTGAAGTGATGTCGGAGAGGTTTCGGATGCCTCCCGTCATCCAGTATTCAGGATATGGGGATCCATCAGAACACCTGGAGTCCTACCGATCGTGGATGCAGATCCAGACTGCAACGGATGCAATGATGTGTAGGAGATTCTCACTCACCCTCACAGGGTCCACTCGAATTTGGTACCGCCAGCTGAAACCAAATTCCGTGGGCTCTTTCGAGGAGCTGAGTCGACTATTCCTTACGCAGTTTATAAGCAGTAAGAGAAGTTGGAAACCCACACTCACCTGCTTACCATCAAGTAGGCACCGAAAGAGTCATTGAAAAACTACATCGCCCGTTTTAATGAAGAGGCGTTGCATGTCAAAGACTATGATGACAAGATGGCTCTCGCTGCCATCCTGAGCGGATTGAAAGAAGGAAAGTTCACCTTCTCCATCGGAAAGAATCCGCCAAAGACGTTAGTGGACTTCATGGCGAAAGCTCAGAAGTACACTAACGCCGATGAGTTCATTAAAGCTCGAAAGGGCACGCAGGTGTTTGAATCGACGAACAAAGGGAAGAGACCTCGGAACGAAGCCTCCCAGCCGACTGGCAAAGGGGCGGATGACTGCGCTTCTCTCGATTGCCGACCAAGCCGCAGGCCGGAAGAAAATTTTCGTTCCTATACACCACTCAACACGTCCGCCGAGCAGATCCTGCTAGACATCCGAGGAGACAGACTGCTCAATTGGCCGGTTTGTATGAAAGCTAACCCAGAACACCGGGATAAGCGAAAATTCTGCCGTTTCCACCGGGACCACGGTCACACAAGGACGATTGGGTAGATCTGAAAGACGAGATTGAGTCCCTCATCCACAAGAGACATATACGTCGTTACGCCAAAAGGGAGAAGTCCACCCGGAGGGAGGAACGGCCTCGAGAGTAGCTGAACAACCCCCCAGAAGAACCCGTCGAAATTCGTACCATCTTTGGAGGATCAGCTGGGAGAGGGGATTCAAACAGGGCTCGGAAAGCCCATTCCCGAAGGTCCGAGTCAGAACACCATGTTCACATGGCAGAACGTCCCAGCAAGGAACTCCGGGTCACTCCGTGCAGCCTAACCTTCACAGAAGATGATGCACGCGGGATCCAGCATCCGCAAGATGACGCGCTAGTGGTTACCATGACCATAGCCAACCACAAAGTATACCGCATCTTAGTCGACACTGAAAGTTCGGCTGATGTCATGTATTCCGAGGCGTTCGAGAAGATGAGAATTCCACGGTCCAAGCTCTGGCCTGTGAAGACTCTCTTACATGGCTTTGCCGGAGAGAGAGTCATCTCTGAAGGAGCCATCTCCCTCCCAGTAACAGCGGGAGAAGGGCAACATCAAGTTATACTTTTGGTGGACTTTTTAGTTGTCAACGTTCCATCAGTCCACAACGTGATCTTGGGCCGACCGTCCCTCAACGCAATGAGAGCGGTCGTCTCAACTCATCATCTGATGATGAAGTTCCCAGCTGAAGGTGAGATCGGATATCTCCGAGGCGATCAATGCGAGGCTCGAAGATGTTATGCTATAGCCGTGAGAAAAGGAGCTGCCAAACAAACGCTCATGGTGGACGCCTTGGATCCCCGAGGACCGATGGAAAGCTCCTCCATCGAAGATCTGATGAAAGTACCGCTCGATGAATCAGACTCGAGAAAAACTGTTCAGCTCGGATCATCACTGAATACCGAGCGGAGGAACGAATTACTAGTCTTCTTAAGGCAGCATCGAGATGTTTTCGCATGGTCGCATGCGGATATGCTGGAAATCTCTCCTGATATACTAGTTCACAGGTTGAACGTGGACCCTGATTATAAGCTGGTCAAGCAAAGGAGAAGGCCGTTCGACGCCGAACGATATGAAGCCATTGCCGAGGAGGTCTCCGTCCTACTAGATGCTTGCTTCATAGAAGAGACATATTATCCTGATTGGATAGCAAATGTTGTACTCGTCAGGAAGTCCAACGGAAAGTGGCGGGTCTATATAGACTATTCTGATCTGAATAAGGCGTGTCCCAAAGACAGCTTCCTGTTACCTCGGATCGACCAACTGGTGGACAGCACGGCCGGACACGAGTTGCTCTCGTTTCTGGATGCTTATTTCGGATACAACCAGATCGTTATGCATCCCACAGATAGGCAGAAGACTACCTTTGTCACTAACAGAGGGCTCTACTGTTACCGAGTCATGCTTTTTGGCCTGAAAAACGCTGGGGCAACATATTAAAGGCTGGTGAATCAGATGTTCGCAAAACAGATCGGGCGCACCATGGAGGTGTACGTGGACGACATGCTAGTGAAGAGTACCCAAGCCTCCAACCACCTTGCTGACCTCGGAGAAACATTCAGTGTCCTCTGAGAATATTAGATGAAGCTTAACCCTACTAAGTGTGCGTTCGGAGTTGAGTCAGGGAAGTTCCTTGGCTTTCAAGTCAGCCAGCGAGGGATCGAGGCTAACCCGGATAAAATCAAGGCCCTCCTTGACATGAACTCGCCTCAGACTCTAAAGGAGATAAAGCATCTCACGGGAAGAGTTGCCGCACTCGGACGCTTCATATCCAGGGCTACAGATAAATGCCTTCCCCTCTTCCAGTAGCTGAAGGGCCACAAAAAGGCGGAGTGGACGCAAGAGTGTGAGAAGGCCTTTCAGCAATTAAAACAGTACTTGAGTTCTCCGCCCCTATTGTCCAAGCCCGAAGAAGGGGAGCCTCTGCTCCTCTACCTCGCAATCTCGACTTCAACTGTCAATTCGACTCTAATCAGAGAGGTCGGAAGCAAGCAGTACCCCATGTACTATGTAAGCAAAGCCATGGTACCAGCTGAAACGAGGTACCAGTCATTGGAGAAACTGGCGCTCAGCCTCGTCGTAGCGGCCAGAAGACTACGGCCATATTTCCAAGCCCACTCCATAGTTGTCACGCCCCAAACCAGGAAATCGGACTCATAGGAATCCCGATTGCCGAATCTGGTGCCGACAGCTTCCGTAGTACCCCATTCTCGGCTCCTAGCATTCATATGCCAGATTCGATCCTGGGATCCTACAAGGAGAATTTTTTTTTTTTTTTTCATTTAACTAGTAATAAGCATAACCACAAGATTACCCAATTTAGAAAGGCAACATCATCATCACATATCCACTAATATAACCATTTGAGTACAATACTGAAAGGGAAATACATAAATAGAAAGTCAAGCTCCAGAAGACCACTGTACGCTCCAAGCTCAACACTGCTGCAACTTAACATCACCTGCACGCATCTATCGTGCATAAGCTTATAGAAAGCTTAGAGGGTGGTGTAAGTGTGTGCACAAGGTAAGTATCAAATGTTTAATACAATGCCATCATTATACAATACCGAAATTACTGGTCATCTATAAATCATACAATATCGGAATAAGCAGAGATACTGACAAGATCATAAATCATACGATAACAGAGTAAGCGAAAGTACGGACAAGTCCATAAGTAAATCAATAGCAGAATACGCAATATAGAACAACTATACAACAAGGAGTCGTGAAGAGCCAAATATCATATGCCGAGGATGCAATGCAATATGCAATGCGAATGAAATGACCATGCTGGAGTGTGAAGTCAGGATGATAGTACATAGTATCGCAGGCTATGGGGTCCACCACAAGAGACTCCTATCCAAACCAGTCCCATACCTAAATTTGGATAGTCAGACCCAACGTGGTAAACTCCTGATCTCAGGTTAGTCGCACGCCTAACCGAAATCCTTGCCATAACGAAGGTACATAACGATTAGTTCCGCACCACCAGCCCGAGTGGATAGTGAATGAATGAATGAGCATGCGACTCCTACTCAATAAGTCCACATATCAGTACAGTTCCTCTTTGGAAAATCACCGGGGTCTATTACACGCCAACCAGATTGCCGCCCCATCGCGCACAACAAGGTGAGTGGAAGAGACCTCACTATCCACCTGCCAATTCGGGCCCGGCTCGTCAATAGCGGACCCATTCCTCGAGCTGGTCAGACTCAGCCTAGCATTGCCCCCTCCTCTCGGGCAGGTAAGGCTGTACCCCCTTCCAACCAACCACGACACAGTGGAGAGCGCAGCCATCTGGTAATCGGCAGTCGGTACTCATCTACCCACTCTGTCTAGACGTTGGAGTAACCTCTGGAACTAAGAGGGTTCTGGGACTTTCACCCAAGGATATCTATAGCACCCCATGTAGAATAGATTTTCGGTATCCCATCTGGCCATCCACGATATGTCTGTGGAGGCTACGACCCTAATGTCACTAAGGCATATAGTAATCACAACACACAATACAAGATGCATGAGTCATACAATCCAATCATGCATCAATCCTGTGCATATCATGCACTCATGTGAGATAATCTCCACCTATCAAGGAGTCTCATAACAACCAACACTATGACATATGCAATGGTCAATCATATCCCATAACAGACATGCAGATGATGCGTATGGGCATGTATCATGATGCTATGCAGTCACATACTCATAATCGGTATCAATAGCAAGCATTGACGATCGACATCGATAACGTGGACATTTAACCAACATTATCCCCCAATGAACGGCCCACGTAAAGCCTAACATATAGTGGACTTATAGCCGCACATAAGGGTCAAATATACAACACCATGGGCCTCACTCAAGAGTTTAATATACATCATGATGGGCCTTACACATGGGCCTAAATACATTATAATGGGTTTCATCACCTAGCCCTCAAATGCATCACAGTGAGCCTCATCACATAAGCCTCATATACATCACGTTGGGCCTTAAACACGGGCTGGATACACATCACAACAGGCCTCCAATACGGCTCGCATATACATCATATTGGGCCTCGACACTCAGAATCGGCGATCAGCCACGACAATCGGAATCGACAATCGACCACGATAATTGGCCTTGATCGATAATCGGCCTCGATTAATCAGAATCGGTCAATCGACCATGACAAGCAGAATAGGTAATCGGCCACGTCAATCGATAATCGGCCACGATTGGTAATTAGTCATGATAATCAGCCTCGATTGGTAATCGGTCAATCGACCACGATAAACAGAATCAAAAATCGGCCACATTAATTGACAATCGGCCACGATCTATAATCGACCTCGATTGGTAATCGGTCAATCGGCCACGATAAAAAGAATCGGTAAGCGGCCACGTCAATTAACAATCGGCCACGATCGGTGGTCAGTCACGTCAATCGCACCAATAATCAGCAGATAAGCAAAACGGGGTTCTTAGATGATCAGCCGATCAACTATAGTATAAAGATCAGTAGTCGGTCGTGGTTATATCAAATCCAATAACACGGAGCCATCCGTCTACGACGAATGGGGCCCACTTATTTGGGTTAACCCACTAAGGGAATGATGAGAATGGGCCTAATAAGACCTAAGGGAAGGTCACAATGTGGACATCCAACCATCATTGCCCATCAATGTGGACATCTAACCAACATTGCTCCCAAGGAGTGGCCTTCATAGGGCCAAACATATAGTGGGCCCATGGCCTCACACAGGGGCCTAATATACAACACCATGACCACAAATATATATCATAGGTAGGCCTTGCTGAATGGCCACAAATACATCACAATAGGCCGCATCATTTGGGTCGGAATACATCATAATGGGCCACAGCATATGGGCTAGAAATATATCACAATGGCCACAACATATGGGCTGAGAATACATGACAGATGAGCCCTGCACATGGGCCTTAAATACATTCGCGTGGGCCTCAAATATACATTAAGTGGGTTACACCAATGGGCCGCACTAATGGGCCTCGTATACATCAAATAGGCCGTATCGATGGGCCTAATACACATCACGATGGGCCGCATGATAAGGGCCTAATACATATCACAATGGGTCGCGTGTTCATCAAGTCGGGCCCCATCATATGGACCTCATAGACGTCAAGTGGGCTGCATCAACGGGCCGCATCAATGGGCCTCATATACGGTCAAGTGCTGCATCAATGGGCCGCACTAATGGGCCTCATATACGGTCAAGTGGGCTGCATCAATGGACGGTATAAATATACAATACATTCATCATGGCGGGCCGCACAAATAGACGGTGTAGATATGCAATACATGCATCAATGGTGGGCCCTTAGACGGTGCGAATATAGAATACATACACCCAGGTGGGTCCCATCACATGGGGCTAATTTATATAGCAGGTGAGCCCCGTATACGCAGCGGATGGCCCCCACCAGACGGGTAACATGGAATGGAACACATACATCATGGCAGCCCACCGTCCCATGCTGGATGGTGCGACGGATACCTCACCAAGGTGGGCCCCATGTCCAGGGATATGGGCGATGTGGATACATTAAATACATCAAGGTGTGGATCACATGACACCACTAAATGGTGTAGGAGAAACACGTACATCACAGAGGTGTCCCACCGTCCCACATCCAGATGGAAGGTGTGGGATCAAAACATACATCATAGTAGGGCCCGCGGCCCAGACAAATGGACGGTGCCGATAGAATACATATAACAAGGTGGTCCATCGTCCTGCTGGACGCGTGGACACAACACATACATCATACTAGGGCCCACGTGCTGGGGTTAGTGCTGGACCAGGTGGGTACCACAGCAGCACCAGCACCGTCCAAATGACGGTGTGGATATCAAATAAATACATCAAGGTGGGGTCCCATCCCACACGTGCAGCACGTGTGGGGTGGGCCCCACACAATCTTGAAAATATGGCGGGACAGTGTGTATAAACACATACATTAAGGTGGGTCCGCACCAAAGGACAGGTGGACGGCAGTGGATATACGATACATTCACCAAGGTGGGTCCCACACGTGTACGGTGTGGATCTAAAACATACATCACGTGGGCCACGGACGGCCTAGATACAACACCCATATCATGCTGGGGTCCACGTCCAGCACTATCTGGATGGTGGACGGCCAGCATAAAATGCATATATCATGGTGAGGTGCCACGTGGGTAGCCCACCAGTGTCCAACCCACGTCTAGTAGGACTGGACGGTCTGACCAAAACATATCTAGCATGGTGGGCCACGCAGATGGACAAGGTGGATACATCGCATACCTCTAGGTGGGCCCCACCCCAGAAAAAAAAATAGATGGACGGCATGGTGTAAAAACACATACATTACAGGGGGGTCCACAAGCAGAAAAGGATGGACGGCGTGAAAAAAAAAAATCATACATCATGGTGTGGATTCCACCGTCCAGACCGCTGGACGGTGAGAATGAAAATACATGAATCATGTGGGGTCCACCATTCATCAGGGCAGGTCCCACACACACGTGGCAGGTAGGATTCCACCGTCCAGTGTACTGGACGGTGTAGATATAGCACATACCTCATATGTGGGCCACAGGACCTATTGACGTCCATGCAGATGGATGGTTTGGATCATACGTCATAGGATGGTGGGCCACGTGGACGGGATCCAGAGATGGACGAGACACATACATTGGACGTGGGTCCCATGGAACTCGCTGATGTCACCACTATAGCAGCTTTGCAGCTGTTGGGACCCACCATCCCCATCAATGGACGGTGTGGGTCTGCCCCACCTACAACAACGACATAGCTGGTGCAGTATGCCAGCCAATCTGCTTCACGGCCAAGGTGGGTCCCACGTGATCGGACCATTTGAACTTGCTGACGCCACTGCAGCAGCAACTGCTGGCCCACCAACAAATGAATGGATGGTTTAGATGAAACACATACGCCACGGTGACCCTACACCACCCATCCAGATGGACGGGTGTTGATTTAGAACATATGTATCAGGGTGGGCTCCACGTGATCAGGACATGGCAGATAGAACGCTTACATCGGTGAGACCCACTTGAGATCTAGATCTGTTTCGTTCTCTTAGTAATGCCATAAAATGATCTTACCAAATGTTTGGACGGTATGGATAACACAAACGTGCTGATCAGATATAGATGGACGGTCTGAATATAACACAGACCTCATGACCGGATCCAGAGAACTTGCTGTCGTTAATCCAGCAGCTGCATGCTGCTGGGGTCCACATAGATGGACGGCTGATGAAATACATACGTCAAGGTGGGGTCCATGGTAGTGTGGCCCACCCGGCTAGATCAAACTAATATTTGTTTTGCCTTCATACAGCAAGTGGGGCTGGAGACCCAAGACGCTAGTAGCACCTCTGCTGCTGGTATGGTACAGCCCACCAGGTGGTTGAATTTGGACGGTTGGAAAGAAACACCTACATCAGGTGGGTCTCATATATTCCAAGGTGGGGTTCACTTCATCAAATGGATAGATAGAGTGAGAGGGAGAGAGAGAAAGGGAGAAGCACGCACCTTTGATCTTCTTGGACTTTTTCTTCAGTCAATGTATGTCAGAGATCCAATGGATGCACTTCAACGGTTGAGATCGACTTAGGATGGTGGAGATGGGAGAAAGGAAAGTGGGCTACACTTGTGGCTTGTGGGTTTGCTTGGAATGGAATTGAAAATGAAGGAGAGAGAAGGTTGTAAAGAGAGAAAGAGTGATGGGTGATGGATGGGGTGAGTGATGTATGTAAGAAAAAGGTGGCTTGTGTAAGAACTTTTTGACTTTGAGGTTACTTGGGGAAGGGTGTGAGAGGTGATGTGTACTTGACATGATGGGATTGATTGATTGATTGATGGATGGATGTGACACATCGTAAAGATTCTCTTGAGTTTTGCAACGTGGTGTTTTCCTCGAACTGAACGCAGGCCCACATCTCCTAGCCAGGGTATCGGATAGGCGCGTGAGTCGCGGCATCGGAACAGCGGCGACGGTGCGGTCGCTAGGGTACAACTCTCAAGTTGAGTCGACTCAGGTTAACGGCATGCATCTCAGCGTCGCGCGCAAATGTCGGATAAGGGTCGAAGGTTGCCGGAATTTGACCGGAAAGGCCGCGAAAGTCTACGAAACGGTACGGTGTAGGATACAGGTCTTACAGCTCTCCCTCATCCTCAAAATTTAAATAATAACACAACCAATACAGAACTCATCATGGGAGAGATATCCTATCGCTATAGATATAATCTAAACACAACATACTAACATAATCAAACACCTAAAAGATGGGCCAACGCCCACGAATCTCAACTACTTTCTCCCAAGACGCCTCATCAGCACTATGAAGATCCCACAAATCCTCGGATCACGGATCAGAAACGATCAGAGCTGATATACTATGCCGCCTCACAATCTCAACAGTAGGGAGCTATATCAGAAAATCTCTAAGTTATTCGAACTCGGGGATCTAATCATTCTAAGTTCTCAACAATCATAGAGTGAAGGGTAGCTATCAACAGATATGTGATGTTATTTTCAGGTATTCCTAAGTTATGCTCTGATACCAACTTCTGTCACGCTCCAAACCCAGAAATCGAACTCATAGGAAATCCGATTGCCGAATCTGGCGCCGACAGCCTCCGTAGTATCCCATTCTCGGCTCCTAGCATTCATATGCCAGATTCCGATCCTGGGATCCTACAATAAGGATTTTTTTTTTCATTTAACTAGTAATAACCATAACCACAAGATTACCCAATTCACAAAAGCAACATCATCATCACATATCCACTAATATAATCATTTGAGTACAATACTGAAAGGAAAATACATAAATAGAAAGTCAAGCTCCAGAAGACCACTGCACGCTCCAAGCTCAACACTGCTGCAACCTAACATCACTTGCACGCATCTATCATGCATAAGCTTATAAAAAGCTTAGAGGGTGGTGTAAGTGTGTACACAAGGTAAGTATCAAATGTTTAATACAATGCCATCATCATAAAATACTGAAATTACTGGTCATCCATAAATCATACAATATCAGAATAAGCAGAGATACTGACAAGATTATAAATCATACGATAACAGAGTAAGCGAAAGTACGGACAAGTCCATAAGTAAATCAATAGCAGAATACACAATATAGAACAACTATGCAACAAGGAGTCATGAAGAGCCAAATATCATATGCCGAGCATGCAATGCAATATGCGATGCGAATGAAATGACCATGTTGGAGTGTGAAGTCGGGATGATAGTACATAGTATCGCAGGCTATGGGGTCCACCATAAGGGACTCCTATCCAAACTAGTCCCATACCTAAATTTGAAAAGTCAGACCCAACGTGGTAAACTCCTGATCTCATGTTAGTCACGCGCCTAACCGAAATCCTTGCCATAACGAAGGTATACAACGATTAGTTGCGCACTACCAGCCCGAGTGGATAGTGAATGAATGAATGAGCATACAACTCCTACTCAATAAGTTCACATATTAGTACGTTTCCTCTCTGGAAAATCACCGGAGTCTATTACACTCCAATCAGATTGCCGGCCCATCATGCGCAACAAGGTGAGTGGAAGAGACCTCACTATCCTCCTGCCAATATCGAGCCCGGCTCGTCAATAGCGGACCCATTCCTCGAGCTGGTCAGACTCACCCTAGCATTGCCCCCTCCTCTTGGGCAGGTAAGGCCGCACCCCCTTCCAACCGACCACGACACAGTGGAGAGCATAACCATCTGGTAATCTGCACTCGGCGCTCATCTACCCACTCGGTCTAAACGTTGGAGCAACCTCTGAAACCAAGAGGGTTCTGGGACTTTCACCCAAGGATATCTATAGCACCCCATATAGAATAGATTTTCAATAACACATCTGGCCATCCACGATATGTCTGTGGAGGCTATGACCCTGATGTCGCTAGGGCATATAGTAATCACAATACACAATATAAGATGCATGAGTCATACAATCCAATCATGCATCAATCCTGCGCATATCATGCACTCATGTGAGACAAACTCCACCTATCAGGGTGGAGTCTCATAACAACCAGCACTATAACATATGCAATGGTCAATCATATACCATAACAAACATGCAGATGATGTGTATGAGCATGTATCATGATGCTATGCAGTCACATACTCATAATCAGTATCAATAGCAAGCATTGACAATCGACATCGACAACGTGGATATTTAACCAACATTGTCCCCCAAGGAACGGCCCACGTAAAGCCTAACATATAGTGGACTCATAGCCGCACACAGGGGCCAAATTTACAACACCATGGGCCTCACTCAAGAGTTTAATATACATCACGATGAGCCTTACACATGGGCCTAACATACATTATAATGGGTTTCATCGCCTAGCCCTCAAATGCATCACAGTGGGCCTCATCACATGAGCCTCATATACATCACGTTGGGCCTTAAACACGGGCTAGATACACATCACAACGGGCCTCCAATACGGCTTGCATATACATCATATTGGGCCTAGACAGTCAGAATTGGCGATCAGCCACGACAATCGGAATCGACAATCGGCCACGATAATTGGCCTCGATCGATAATCGGCCTCGATTAATAAGAATCGGTCAATCGGCCATGACAAGCAGAATCGACAATCAACCACGTCAATCGATAATCGGCCACGATTGATAATCGGTCACGATAATCGACCTCGATTGGTAATCAGTCAATTGGCCACGATAAACAGAATCGAAAATCGGCCACGTCAATTGACAATCGACCACGATCGGTAATCGGCCTTGATTGGTAATCGGTCAATTGACCACGATAAACAGAATTGGCATGCGTTCACGTCAATCGACAATCGGCCATGATCGGTGGTCGGTCACGTCAATCGCACCGATAATTAGCAGATAAGTAAAACGGGGTTCATAGATGATCAGCCGATCAACTATAGTATAAAGATCAGCACTCGATCGTGGTTATATCAAATCCGATAACACGAAGCTATCCGTCTACGGTGAATGGGCCCCACTTATTTGGGTTAGCCCACTAAGGGAATGATGAGAATGGGCCTAACAAGACCTAAGGGAAGGTCACAATGTGGACATCCAACCATCATTGCCCATCAATGTAGACATCTAACCAACATTGCTCCCAAGGAGTGGCCTTTATAGGGCCAAACATATAGTGGGCCCATGGCCTCATACAAAGGCTTAATATACAACACCATGGCCACAAATATACATCATAGGTAGGCCTTGCTGAATGGCTACAAATACATCACAATAGGCCGCATCATTTGGGCCGGAATACATCACAATGGGCCACATCATATGGGCTAGAAATATATCACAATGGCCACAACATATGGGCTGAGAATACATGACAGATGGGCCCTGCACATGGGCCTCAAATACATTCGCGTGGGCCTCAAATATACATCAAGTGGGTTACACCACTGGGTCGCACTAATGGGCCTCATATACATCAAATAGGCCGTATCGATGCGCCTAATACACATCACGATGAGCCGCATGATAAGGGCCTAATACATATCACAATGGGCCTCGTGTTCATCAAGTTGGGCCCTATCATATGGACCTCATAGACGCCAACTGGACTGCATCAACGGGTCGCATCAATGGGCCTCATATATGGTCAAGTGGGTTGCATCAATGGGCCGCACTAATGGGCCTCATATACGGTTAAGTGGGCTGCATCAATGGACGGTATAGATATACAATACATTCATCATGGCGGGCCGCACAAATAGACAGTGTAGATATGCAATACATGCATCAATGGTTGGCCCTTGGACGGTGCGAATATAGAATACATACACCCAGTTGGGTCCCATCACATGGGCCTAATTAATATAGCAGGTGAGCCCCGTATACGCAGCGGATGGCCCCCACCAGACGGGCAACGTGGAATGGAACACATGCATCATAGCAGCGCACCGTCCCATGCTGGATGGTGCGACGGATACCTCACCAAGGTGGGCCCCATGTCCAGGGATGGGCGATGTGGATACATTAAATACATCAAGGTGTGGCTCACATGACACCACTGGACGATACAGGAGAAACACGTACATCACAGAGGTGTCCCACCGTCCCACATCCAGATGAACGGTGTGGGATCAAAACATACATCATAGTAGGGCCCGCAGCCCAGACAAATGGACGGTGCCGATAGAATACATATAACAAGGTGGTCCACCGTCCTGCTGGACGCGTGGACACAACACATACATCATACTAGTGCCCACGTGCTGGGGGTAGTGCTGGACCAGGTGGGTACCACAGCAGCACCAGCACCGTCCAAATGACGGTGTGGATATCAAATAAATACATCAAGGTGGGGTCCCATCCCACACGTGCAGCACGTGTGGGGTGGGCCCCACACAATCTTGAAAATATGGCGGGACAGTGTGTATAAACACATACATTAAGGTGGGTCCGCACCAAAGGACAGGTGGACGGCAGTGGATATACGATACATTCACCAAGGTGGGTCCCACACGTGTACGGTGTGGATCTAAAACATACATCACGTGGGCCACGGACGGCCTAGATACAACACCCATATCATGCTGGGGTCCACGTCCAGCACTATCTGGATGGTGGACGGCCAGCATAAAATGCATATATCATGGTGAGGTGCCACGTGGGTAGCCCACCAGTGTCCAACCCACGTCTAGTAGGACTGGACGGTCTGACCAAAACACATCTAGCATTGTGGGCCACGCAGATGGACAAGGTGGATACATCGCATACCTCCAGGTGGGCCCCACCCCAGAAAAAAAATAGATGGACGGCATGGTGTAAAAACACATACATTACAGGGGGGTCCACAAGCAGAAAAGGATGGACCGCGTGAAAAAAAAAAAACTCATACATCATGGTGTGGATTCCACCGTCCAGACCGCTAGACGGTGAGAATGAAATTACATGAATCATGTGGGGTCCACCATTCATCAGGGCAGGCCCCACACACACGTGGCAGGTAGGATTCCACCGTCCAGAGTACTGGACGGTGTAGATATACCACATACCTCATGTGTGGGCCACAGGACCTATTGACGTCCATGCAGATGGACGGTTTGGATCATACGTCACAGGATGGTGGGCCACGTGGACGGGATCCAGAGATGGACGAGACACGTACATTGGACGTGGGTCCCATGGAACTCACTGATGTCACCACTATAGTAGCTTTGCAGCTGTTGGGACCCACCATCCCCATCAATGGACGGTGTGGGTCTGCCCCACCTACAACAACGACATAGCTGGTGCAGTATGCCAGCCAATCTGCTTCACGGCCAAGGTGGGTCCCACGTGATCGGACCATCTGAACTTGCTGACGCCACTGCAGCAGCAGCTGCTGGCCCACCAACAAATGGATGGATGGTTTAGATGAAACACATACGCCATGGTGGCCCTGCACCACCCATCCAGATGGACGGGTGTTGATTTGGAACATATATATCAGGGTGGGCTCCACGTGATCAGGACAGGGTAGATAGAACACTTACATCGGTGGGACCCACTTGAGATCTAGATCTGTTTCGTTCTCTTAGTAATGCCATAAAATGATCTTACCAAATGTTTGGACAGTATGGATAACGCATACGTGCTGATCAAATCTAGATGGACGGTCTGAATATAACGCAGACCTCATGACCGGATCCAGAGAACTTGCTGTCGCTAATCCAGCAGCTGCATGCTGCTGGGGTCCACATAGATGGACTGCTGATGAAATACATACGTCAAGGTGGGGTCCATGGTAGTGTGGCCCACCCGGCTAGATCAAACTAATATTTGTTTTGCCTTCATACAGCAAGTGGGGCTGGAGACCTACGACGCTAGTAGCACCTCTGCTGCTGCTATGGTACAGCCCACCAGATGGTTGAATCTGGACGGTTGGAAAGAAACACCTACATCAGGTGGGTCTCACATATTCCAAGGTGGGGTTCACTTCATCAAATGGATAGAGAGAGAGAGAAAGGGAGAAGAACCCACCTTTGATCTTCTTGGACTTTTTCTTCCGTCAATGTATGTCAGAGATCCAATGGATGCACTTCAACGGTTGAGATCGACTTAGGATGGTAGAGATAGGAGAAAGGAAAGTGGGGCACACTTGTGGCTTTCTTGGAGAGGAGGGAAAGCTTGTACGTGAGATGTGGGTTTGCTTGGAATGGAATTGAAAATGAAGGAGAGAGAAGGTTGTAAAGAGAGAAAGAGTGATGGGTGATGGATGGGGTGAGTGATGTGTGTAAGAAAAAGGTGGCTTGTGTAAGAACTTTTTGACTTTGTGGTTAATTGGGGAAGGGTGTGAGAGGTGATGTGTACTTGACATGATGGGATTGATTGATTGATTGATGGATGGATGTGACACATCGTAAAGATTCTCTTGGGTTTTGCAACGCGCGGTGTTTTTCTCGAACTGAATGCAGGCCCACATCTCTTGGCTAGGGTATCGGATAGGCGCGTGAGTCGCGGCATCGGAACAGCGGCGACAGCACGGTCGATAGGGTACAACTCTCGAGTTGAGTCGACTCAGGTTAACGGCATGCATCTCAGCGTCGTGCGCAAACGTCGGATAAGGGTCGAAGGTTGCCAGAATTTGACCGAAAAGGCCGCGAAAGTCTACGAAACGATACGGTCTAAGATACGGGTCTTACAATAGTTGTGGTAATGGACTCTCCTCTAAGGCAGGTCCTCCAGAGACCTGAAGTGTCAGGTCAGATCACCAAGTGGGCCGTGGAGCTCAGAGAGTTTGACATTAAGTTCTGTCCTAGGGTGGCAATCAAGGGTCAAGCGGTAGCCGATTTCATCGCTGAATTCACCGCTCCGATTGAGGAGCAGATCAGCAAGGAAGTTGAGATGACGTCACCCGTTTCGATGAGCGACCAAGAGGCAGCGTCGGGTCCGGGATGAGTCCTTTATGTTGATGGGTCTTCCAACATCAAAGGGGTAGGAGCCGGGATTGTCCTAGTCACCCTTGATTCAGCGACAATCCAATATGCAATCAGACTCAGATTCAAAGCTTCAAACAACGAGGCCGAGTACGAAGCACTGTTAGCCGAGCTCAGGTTGGCAGCGAGCCTACGCGTTTCAAACTCTACAAGTCCGCTGTGACTCACAGCTGGTAGTGAACCACATCTCCTCAGAGTATGAAGCTAAGGAAGCCAGAATGATCGCCTACCTTGAGAAAGCGAGAAAATTAATTGAGAAATTTTGGAGTTGCACCATCCGGCAGATCCCTAGAGCCGAGAACTCATGGGCCGATGCCCTAGCGAGGCTCGCCTCGGCATCCGAGGGAAAGATCCCACGTTTTGTTCCGGTCGAGTTCATTGAACACCTAAGCATTAGCCAGTCAGAGAAAGTTAACCCCGTCCAGTCCATTCCTAGTTGGATGGACCCGATTTTTAATTATCTATCAACCGGTGAGGCCCCCTCGGACAAATTAGAGGCGAGGCGACTTAGGGTCCGAGCGGCTAGGTATGCCATATTGGACGGAGTGTTGTACAAGAAGAGGCATTCTCAGCCTTACCTTAGATGTCTCCGACTGGATGAAGCCGACTACATGATTCGGGAGATTCACGAGGGAATCTGCAGGAACTATTCTGGTAGTCGCGCCTTGACCATGAAAATACTTCGTCAAGGGTATTTCTGGGCAACTCTTAAGCAAGACTCCAAGGATGTTGTTCTGAAGTGTGACAAGTGCCAGCGTTTTGCTATTGTGCCAAGGCAACCGGTAGAAGAAATGACCCCCATGAGTGGGCCATGGCCATTCGCTCAATAGGGGATCGACATCATCGGTCCCTTGCCCACTGGGAAGGGACAGGTCAAGTTCGCTATAGTCGCGGTTGACTACTTCATCAAGTGGGCCGAGGCCAAGTCAGTCGCAAAGATCATCGAGCAGAAAGTAATTAATTTTGTGTGGAAAAATATCATCTGTCTGTTCGGGATTCCGAGAACCATCGTTTCTTATAACGGCCGCCAATTCGACAAAGATAAGTTTCGCAGTATATGTCAAGGGCTTGGCATTGAGAATGCCTACTCATTGCCTCAACACCCACAGTCGAACGGACAGGTAGAGGCGGTCAATAAGATCATCAAACATCATCTCAAGACGAAGCTGGAAAAAATAAAAAGAAATTGGGCCGAAGAGCTCCCCTTCATCCTCTGGGCTTACAGGACCACAGCTTAGATTCGACGGGCGAAACCCCATTTTCGTTATCTTATGGCTCTGAGGTAATGGTGCCAGTAGAAATTGGACTCCCTACAGCACGGGTTAGGGGCTTCGAAGAAAGTCAGAACTCCGAGCAAATAGCGACTAATCTGGATTTACTCGAAGAACTCAGATAAGTTTCCAAGCTCCGAACAGCGGCTCGGCACCAGCATGTAGCGCGCTTCTATAATTCCAAAGTCAAAGTCAGGCGCTTTCGACCAGGGGACTTAGTCCTTCGATGGGTTTTTTAGAACACGACCGAGCTAGGGGCAGGAGCGCTCGGACCCAATTGGGAAGGTCCATATCGTGTGGTCAGATCTGCCAAACCGGGCTCGTACCACCTAGAAGACCTCGAAGGCCTTCATCTCCCTCATCTTTAGAACGCCGAGCACTTGAATATCTACTACCCTTGAGGAACTAGCCTTTAAGGCTCATAATAAAATGTATGCCTCCGAGCGACTAGCCTTTAAAGCTCTTAATAAAAGATCAATTCTACCTTTGAACACTTGTCCGATTGTCCTATCCCCACAAGCACGAATTAAATGGCCCGATCCTTTAAGGGATTGGAACCCTACCTTACGAAAGATCGACAAGGCATCCATTCCAAGGGAAAAAGTCTAATAATGACCCGACCCTCCGGTTAAGAAATCAGCTCGACATCTCACAAACGAATTGACAATGTAAAAAGAAGGTTTTTCATTGAATCCCCTCGGAGGGGCAAAAGTACATGGTTGAAACTATCAATGTAGTTTAAAAAAATAAATAAATAACATGATAGTATTTTCAGGCCGGAGGAGGAGCTTGGGCATCAGGAGCCTGAGCGTCAGGAGCTGGATCCGATCAGACGACTTCGGCCGGGACATCTTCGGAGTCGTCGGGCAGGAGGGAATCAAGGTCGAGGTCTAGGTATAAACCCAAGACTGCCTCGAGGTAAGTGTCGAAGCCGCAATTGTAGAACATTGCAGCTTCAGCGTCCCTCTCCCTAAAAGTCTTGAAGCTTTCGACTGCAGCAGCAACCGCTGCGACCAAAGAAGCCTCGTCCTTCGCTCGCTGGGCTTCCACGGCCTAATTCACGGCTCGTGTCCGTCCTTCAGTCTCTTCGGCCTTGGCGCGGTTCAGAGCTTCTCCGAGCTGAGCAGTCTCCATGGCCAAAGAGTCTGCGTGGGCCCTGGCACCAGTCAGCTCAGCGGTCGCTGCATCGCTACTCTTCTTAAAATTATCTGCTTTGTCCTGCAGATGCAGCTCCTTGGCCTCCAAGCCAATAACGACCCCTTGCAGTCGCCTAACCCTGGCCCTCTCGCCCGTGAGCTGTTGGCGCAGGATGATCTGCTCAGCCTTCATGGCCGCTGCCTCGGCTTGTAGGGCCTCCAACTCTGCCTCCTTCTCCTTGTGCTCCCGCACTCTCTGTCGAATAGAGAGCAGCACCGGGACGACCTAAACAGAAAGTAAAGATCAGAATCTACAGTATATGTATAACGATAAAAAAAGGGTCTTCTCGGAGACATACCATATAGCATACGGAGGTGAAGTCGTTCAAGAAGCCTCCCTCCTACCGCTCAAGATTCTGGGCGATATCCTCCTCCTTAGCATGCTTGGAAGTCCAGGGGAGCCAAGCACGCCATGTGATAACCGGGTTCAAACCTCCCGCCGCTTGCGCCCGCCTGGGCTGAAGCCTCGGCCCTCTCGGCCCCTACCCTACTTCCGACTGAGTTTTGACCCTCGGCGCGGATCTCCCCCCATACCTCGGGGGGGGGGGGGGGGGAAGCGCATTATCAGCTATTTTATTGGCCTCCTCCCGTTTGGAGGAGGAGGGCACAACGATGGGGGCCTCACGGACCGCGGCAGACACCTCCACTGTGCGGGGAGCGGCAGCGGCGGGGGATCGAGGAGCAACAGTGCTCCGCACGACAGGGGTGCAGACCACAGTCGTTTGAACGAGCCCGAGAGGAAGACGTACCACTGGGAGCAGGACTACTGGGGGAACAGCAGCGGTGCTACGGCGCCTCGGGGTCGGCTGTGCGGAGGAAGTGCCTCGGGGCTCGGTGCAAGGGCTGCTGGAAATGGTGCGGCAGAAGATTCCCCCATATGAGGGGGAGCCAGCTTCTTCCGAGTAATTTTCACTCGGGGGGCTTCTTTGAGTAACTCCGCCGCCGTCGGAGCCGCTTTCCTTTTCCTAGCCCCGGACGCTTCAACCATGCCTGCGAAAAAGAAGACCATGTCAGCTACTAAATAAGCAAAGGAAAGTTCATTGAAGAGGTCGGGGCAGCTTACTGAGGGATGAGAGCAGAGGCTGGGATTTGCAGAGCCCGGACCAGTGGAGGTTGGCCGCAGTAATCAGATCGGCCCAGGAACGAAGCGACTCCTACCTCGCTTTGGCCTTTGCAATCTGATTCTTCTAGTCCGAGTCGAGGAGCGGCAACCCCTTTGCGAAAGCTGTAAAAAAAATGTCACTTCAACAGAAACATGAAAACTAAGGCAACAACCCAGATGCCAGATGAAATCTAACCTGGTTTCGTAAAGTGGGTCAGAATACGAGCCGTCGAGGCACTAAGCTCAGCCGCTGGTGCCTCCCAGTCACCTGCCGTCCAGAACCACTTATTCTTTCAGTCCTTGTTGGAAGACGGCAGGTGCATCACTAATCCTGACCCCTTGCTCTCCCGAGTCACGAAATAGTACCATGGATCGTTGCTATCATGCTTAACTAGGTACAGGCTTAGCAGCTCCTCTGGGGTCAGCTTGGAGTTACCCACTTACCTCCAGATGATGTAGGCCGAGATCATCACCCTCCAGGCATTCGGGGTAAACTGCCCGAGGGCCAATCCGAGATAAGCCGCAACCTTCCTGATGAAGGGATGTAGAGGGAGCCGGACCCCGCATTGCAACGGGC
Source organism: Magnolia kwangsiensis (assembly GCA_037074715.1). NCBI lineage: Eukaryota > Viridiplantae > Streptophyta > Magnoliopsida > Magnoliales > Magnoliaceae > Magnolia > Magnolia kwangsiensis. Next base: position 83,785,689 of record CM073588.1, read on the forward strand.
AAAGAAAGATAGCCACCTCCCCCTCGACAGGAGCGCCAGCAACATCCAAAGGACAGGGAGCCCTTATCTAAACGGAGTCAGGGATCTGGAACTCCAAGCGAATCCACTCCATTTGAGATTCTGACATAACAGAACCTCCGGGAACTACCTCTGCGGTACACAGACTCGTAGGCATTTCGGTGGTAGCAGCGGTCTCGACTCTGCGGACTGTCTTCTTACTGGGCTGCTTGGTCTTAGAAGCCAATATTTTTTACTTCCGAAGCGGGGGGTACAGTAGAGTGGTCTCAAAAGGGCCTTTGGATAACCCACTCTCACTTTCATTAGTCCTCGGCTCGGAGTCATCGCCGTATTCGTGAACCATTTTCAGATCGAAAGACATGGCAGAAAGAAGGACGAAGGTCAGTGAGACTCACCGGGTGATTGCCAGAAATCGCCCACTGACAAAAACTTCGAAGTCGGCCGGAATCGCCTCTCGTTGGAAATCGCTTCTCCGGTGCGCTCTTGTAAATCAGAACGTAAAATGACTAACGAACGTCCGGGGCGCCTTATATAGGCAACAAAGGATTTTCGCATTGATGACGAGCTTTAATGGCAGCAGCCGAATCGGCACGAGCTGATCCCCGAGCACACATAGCGACACCGCATTGGATGAGCACCGAACCGTCGGTACGGCTCTGACATCGGGCAGTGCGCCTCGATATGCGAAGCGACGCCCCAACAGTAGGAACCATCATAAATACGCCACCTCAAGCCTGCATGGCAGCTTCTCGTAGGTTGGAAGAAGATCCGATATCATAACCGTCGCCACGCGTTAACCGAAGCAACCAGCACGCGTGATTCGAACCCGTCATCATTGCGACAAGGGCGGAAGACTTCCTGTATAAGTACTCTCCGAGCCCGCAGGCAGGCTCGAAGAGTAGGGGGCTTCTGTTATGGGAAGATCCGAGCTTGGTTGCCCCGAGCTGACTCAGCGCCATTTCGACTAAGGCGCAATCCATTCAAGCTGGACCCAGTGTCAACACCGCGCTACTCTTAAGGCAGAGTTTAAATCGGAGAGGAGGCACATCCGATCGGACCACAATGCACCCTTAACCAACCACATGAGCTCAGACTTGACGGGTCGGGCCGGATGCCGAGGCTATAGTCGGACTGGCCGAGCCGAGTCGATGATCAAAGGCGCATTATCACGCCCCAAACCTGAAAATTGGATTCACATGAATCCCGATTGCCAAATCCAGTGCCGACAGGCTTCGTAGTGCCCCATTCTCGGCTCCTGACAATCAAATGCCAGATTCCGATCCTATGATCCTACAAGGAGGATTTTCAGAATAATTTTATTTTTTTTATAATGGAGCATAACCACAAGCATAACTAAGTCACAAAACAACATCACCACATATCCATTATATCAAAATCTTTTTAAGTACAGTGCGGAAAAGGAAATATAAGATGATCAAAAGTTCTAAAATGGTCTGATACGCGCTCCTGCCTCAGCGGTGTTGCTGTCCAACACTACCTGCACGCAACGGTAGTGCATAAGCTTACAAAAGCTTAAAGGGTGGTGTAAGTATGTGAGTAAGGTAAATACCAAGTGTACAGTACCAGAGTAGTGCGGAAATATGCGGTAAATCCATGAATACAATCAACCATACCAAGGCTATGTAATGCAAGGCATGATGCGAGATATGAATGTCATCGGCCACACCGATGCAATGCAAGGCCTACATAGCCGAATGTCATATACGAAATGCAATCCAAGCAAGTCGGTACTCCTCAAGTACACATATCAGTACAGTTCCTCTCTTGATATCACCGGGGTCTAATACACTTCGCAGTGACTGCTACCTCCCTAGCTGCACAGTCAAGCAAGTGGAAAAGACCTCGCTATCCGCCTGACCAGTAGTATGCCAATACCTACACGGCTCGTTGATAGCGGACTCATTTTCGAGCTGGTCAAACTCAGCCTAGCTTATAGCCCCCTCACTCAGGCAGATAAGGCCACACCCCCTTCCAACCGACCACGACACAGTGGGAGACGCGGCCTACTGGTATTCGGCACTCGGGCGCTCGTGTATCCACTCGGTCTAGACGTTGGAGCATCTCTTGGTACCAAAAAGGTTCTGGGACTTTCACCCAAAGACATCCTAAGTGCCCACAGTGCTATAATCAAGTATTTTCGGTATCTGATACGGCCATCCATGATGTACCTGTGGAGCCACGACCCTGATGTCGTTAGGGCTTGCAGTGATCAGGTCACACATATGCGAGATGCATGAATCTCACGTCAAATCATGCAGAAATCCAGCGCGTACTACACGATCATGTGGGGCACTCCGACTCATAACGGGTCTCATAAGTAGTCTGCCCAATGACATATGCTATGATCAGTCACTACTCAAATTAAGCATACATATGATGCGTATGGGCATGAGTCATGGGATTATACTAAGCATGTTATAAGGCGATGAATAACAACGAGCATGGGCCTGACAATGGGCCCTAAAGAGAGTTACAATGCGGACATTTAACCAACATTTTACATACAATGTGGACATCAAACCATCATTGTTCCCTAGGCATGGCCCGCCATAAATATCATTGCATGAACCATGGGAAATCACACATTGCAATGGACCCTAAAGTCATCCCGTTGGGCCTCGACCCATGGGCCTTAGATACATCAAATGGGTTGCGTTAATGGGCCTCACCAATGAGCCTTATGTACATTGCAATGGTCCATAATCCATGGGCCTTGAAATACATCAAAGTGGGCCTCATAATGTGGGCCTTACAGCTATTAAAGTGGGCCTCAACCACGGGCCACAAATATATCGAATAGGCCTTATGACATGGGCCTCACATTCACATCAAAATGGGCCTCAACAATGGGCCATAATTATGATAAGATGGGCCTAATCACTTGGGCCTTATATATATACAACGGCCACAATTACATCGTTATGGGCCTCCTCGTATGGGCCTTATGAATGCCAAGGTGGGCCTAAAAAAAATGGGCATAAATATATACTTTCATACATACATACACACACACACACACACACACACACACACACATGTATACATTCATGTATATGAATCATGTCAAAAGATCAACCGATCCTCACTTCAAATAATAGTGGTGGGACCCACTAGAACCACGGATCTGACTCATTCTTTAGCTCATGCCGCAAAAAGAGCTTTCAAAATGGTTAAATGGGTTGGATGCAACACATGCATCATGATGGGGTCCACACACCTGGCCCACCAATTGAATGAACGGTTTGGATAAAACACAGATGTAAGGGTGGGGGTCCACTGACCGTCCAGTAGCCAAGAAACGGCTGGACGGTATGGAAACACATGCATCGCTGTGGCCTCCACCGTTTGTACGGACGGTGGTAATAAACCACTTACATCACTGTGGGCCCCACGTGCGACCCACCATAATGCCATCCAACCTGTTGATAAGGTCACGCAGACCTAAATGAATGGTGAAAACAAATTTCAGCTTGATTCAAAACTTCTGTGGACTCCAAAGAGGTTTCATTGGTAGAATTTCATTCACACTGTTTCTTATGGTGTGGGCCAGCTGAGCTTTAGATGTGTCTCATTTTTGAGGAGGGCCCACCTCAGAGGGTGGTCCACCTCATGGACGGCGTGGATACAAAATATATATCATGTGGGGCCCACGGCAGGGGCCGTGGGTTGCTGTCTGGCAGGCCGCTACAAGGCCGCAGGCAGCGCCTGCGGCTCTGACGGCAGCAGCTCTGCTGCTGCTTTGGTTGTATATATATATATTTTTTAGAAAAACCCTTTTCTGCGATTTTTCATATGCGGGGCCCGCTCGAAGTGCATCCACTCCGTCCATTGTATTCCCAAGCCCAAAACAAACCCATCAAGACCAATATCGACCATTTTTCAGCGTGCAGGAAGAGTTTTGGTAGAGTTCAATGGTAATAATACCATTTTTAAAACTATGGCCCACCAAATGCTCCGATCAACCCCATCTTTCATTTCAACGCTTAAAATGAACCGCTAAATGGGATGGACGGCATGGATTGAATACATACATCAAGGTGGGGCCTATACAAGTGGCCCACCCCAAATTTAAAAATAAAATTTATATTTTTGCCTTTATCTAGGTGATGTCTAGCGTCCAGAGACGTTGGACGGTATATTTTGTTATTTTTTTTGTTTGTTCCTCTTCTATATGTACACTGCACAACTTATGGTGGGCCCCACCTTCAGACGATCCAGGTGGGCCACCATACACATGAATTGTGTGGATAAAACATGCATAAATGTGGGGTCTGTCCGAGTAAAGAGAGAGAGAGAGAGAGAGAGAGAGAGAGAGAGAGAGAGAGAGAGAGAGAGAGAGAGAGAGTGGGACACGCATGATGGAGGGGCCCCGGCACTATGGGCCCTTTGTTTCAACCATCCAATCATACATCAATGGGTCTCGTTGCACATGGGCCATCCAAATAAAAGATCAACGGTGGAGATCCCTCTCCATCCAAAATGAACGGTCTATATGACCTCTTAATGCAAAAAAAGTAAACATCATTATGGGGTCCATGGAGAATGGCCCCATCATGGAATGATATTGATGATCAAGATGGGCCAACGGCCACATCTTAGGGTCCCAAGTGAGATCCAAACCATTGATCGGTTGGCCTCACTTGGCCCATCTTAAAAACATGAAAACTACTCTATCAAAGCACCCACCTTATGATCTACTTGGTCCGTTGGAACGCCTATCTTCTAGAGCTTCACTTTGATGGTGGAGATGGGAGATGAATGGCTAGGATGAGAGATTTGGGATGGAAAGTGGGCCACCAAAATCACTTCTCTCTTATGGAAGAGAGCTTGGATGTGGGAGTGCTTCTTGGTTGCTTGAGATTTGTTGAGAAATGAGAGAGAGAGGTATGATATAAGGAGAGATGGAGTTATGTGAAGTGAGTGATGGGTGAGGTGAGTGATGGGTGAAGTGAGAGGTTAGTTGACTTTGGTGGTTACTTGACTTGTGGAGAAAGGAAGCATGGGTGCTTATACTTGACATAAAGTGATTGATGGGTGATTGATTGATGGGATTGATTTGATACTTTGTAGAGATTCTCTTGGGATTTGCAACGCGTGGTGTTTTTCCTCGAACTGAACACGGGTCCGCATCTCGTCGTCTGGGTATCGGATCGGTGTGTGAGTTGCGGCGTTGGAACTGCGGCGACGGTGCGGTCGTAATGATACAAGTTTCGAATTAAACCGACTCAAACGTATAGGATACGACTTACGGTCGTGCGCGTCGATTACAGGTCCCGAATTGTCGAAATTTGATGAGAAGGATTGCAAGAAGCAACGGAACAGTACGAATTAGGATACGGGTCTTACACGTATACCCCACTCACTCGATATGGAAACTGCCATAACCTAACATGGCCGATAACTTCGCTCGCAGGTGCTCACGATCCACCAGATACGCTGCGCAATCAGTAGATTACGGGCAATATTTCCATGATCCTAGAATCTATCTGATCGTGCCGAGATTATCGGACCCAGACCGCCTCACGAGCAAGTATAAATGGCACGCATTGCCACATCTACAGGTACGCGAAATTAAGCTCTCCTCTACACTGAACATAGACCCTGATTCCCTTGTCCTGACTTAGGCATCGGAGGGTCCCCCGGCTTAGCCAGGGTCACCTTTGCCTCTTCTCTTGGTGCAGGCTTTAGGGATGGCACGCAGAGGATCCTGAAAGCATGGAGGGAGAGCCGACCAGATTTTTGCATCAACATAGACAATAATTCAAATCTCATTCTATAATCATTATAAACCATTTGAAGAATTAAATGAAGCTAAATCATTCATATAAATTAAAAATAAATGATAAGTCAAGCATGAAAGATACATGAAAGTAAACTAATCTAACCATTGAAATGGAGGAAAGCTTGAAGGGTGTATCCTCACCTTACAACTCACGTTGCGATCAAATGTTAAAAAGACTCAAATTGAGCTTCAAATTGGATCCTAATAAGAATTCCCAACATTAAACAATTAGATAATCCAAGATTTGTTCAAACTAGCTAGATTTGAACATGGGATTAGATCATATAAGATAGTGCCTAATTTCATTAAATCAAAATGTAAATATCTATTACACTAAATTATATATTCACTAATTCCAACTCAACAGGAGATTAGAGATTTACCGAACATGGCCTAGTTCAGATTTCAACTAAATGAATCTCAACATAGCTCTTAGAAATTTCATCCCTATATCTAATTACTAAATTTAAAATCATTAATGTAGATTAAACTCTAATTAAATTCAAATAGAAACTATTTAAGGAAATGACTCACTAAGATGCGAATTAGGCTACCTGAGACACGACTAGGCACCAACTCGATTTAAACCGAGTTAGCCCCAACCCATGTTCCATCACTAAGTCAACCAGATCTGGTTAGCCTCCCTACAAAACTCGTTGGGAATCGTTGAGTCTATCCTCTTCCTTCCCCATATCTCTCTTTCTTCACTATTTTCTTCTTCTACCTTCTCTCTGGGATGGCATGTACCGAGTTTGAACTCAGTCCAAACACGCCAAACCCAACTCATGACTCAGGCAAGTCAAGCCAAGTCGGTGCGTCACAGCCAGTTCGCACTCTCTTTCTCTCTCCATCTTTCTCTTCTTGCTTTCTTCTATCTTTACTTTTCTTCTTCTTCTCAGCTTTAAGGGTCCAGAGGTCTCTATATGCATTGTTTGAGATCCGGACGAGCGTCCAAACGAACTCAGACTCGGACTGAGTTGGACGACGAGTCATCGGTTTGGCAGTGGGAATCGATAGCGAAGAGAGACATCTATCACTCACTCTCGATCTTTTTCTTCTTCTTTTCTCCTTTTCTTGGATTTCTTGACTAAGTGAGATGCTTGACTCTGCCCGATGCCCAGCGACTTTAACCGAGTCGACCTGGCGTGGTGCGGCTTTAGAAACGGCGTCCTGCCTCCCTCTCTCTCTCTCTCTCTCTCTCTCTCTCTCTCTCTCTCTCTCTCTCTCTCTCCCTCTCTCTCTCTCTCTCTTCCGAAATGGGTTGCCCTAAAAGGCAGCCTTTTAATAGGCCATACTAATCCTGGTTCTAGAGACTTCGAAGCGGCTTGATTGTCTCATCAAACGAATCTTTGAGACAACACGCTACAATCCGAGTTGCATGGCTGAAATCCAGCTATCTGGATGAACATTTGAGGATATGAGCCACCTAATGGACGACTCGGATCAGGGAATGGGGCTGAACACAAGGTTATGAGATTTTTGGCCATACAAAGAAGATGATCCAGCCATTAATGGCGGATCATCAATGGACGGTTGTTCCTCTGACCTAAATTGCGTGGATGGTATGTATTTGATCCTAGAACACTATGGGACCTACCAGATGTATTGTTATTAGCGTTTTGAGCCTCGGTTTCAATATGCGGCGGCGGCCCTCATGTTGCAATGGAAAACCTTGAGTGCAGGGTGAATGGAGGGCTAGGATGGTTTAGAATGGGAGGTTGAGATGAAAAGAGATAAAGCTACGCGGATTGCCAGCTTGGCAATGCAAAAATGTCATTTTGGGAAGTTGTCGTGCGTAGCACCTGATTGCACTAGAGTACGTGTGCATGCATGTGCATCCCATCGTGCAACATGAATTGGGTTTTGGTCAGAATCATCGCCCACATTCAATGGACAATTCAGATCTTCAAGTAGCATAAAGGTGGCCCATCGAACGGACACTCGTCCGTTAGAATTTCCTCTGGCGGTAAAGCACTGGAGATAGAAAATCTCTCTATTTTCGGAAAAATCACGGGTCAGCACCCGTTTTTACTGTACAGTGGTCCAGTACACCACATGTGCACACAATCTGTACACATGCACAATTTAAAAGTAGGTACGCATTGATATTTAATGGGATCTGCTCTGTCCTTCTATGGACACAGTAACACCCAAATACAGTGATGTACAGGGTGTTACATCCATCAAGTATTATTCCTCCGATTCTCCTCTATCCCAAAACTAGGGTGGGCCACGTAATATTAAATTATTCGAATTTCTACAATTAGTTTGCGGCTTCGGTGGGTCCCTGACTGTGGGGCCTACTGTAATGCATTCGATGGAGGGAGTGGATGTAATGCATATGCATCCAGGCCTACCGTAAAACAATTTGGATAGTCTGATGATGCAATTTCTCTAGGCGTACTGTAAAAGAATTAGGATCGTCTGATCATGAAATTTCACTGTTCCCTGCATTTCTACGGTAGAAAACAGGTTGCACGGAAGCACTGAGTGGAGTTGATCCACTACACCCTCTCGTATTCATGTTATCATAAAATACGTGGCAACCATCTGATCGTCTGAACGAACGTTGTAGAGATATCTGGAACGAATGTTGTCGATCAATCAATGTGAGATTCAGAGGTTTGGTCGATATTTAATTTCGTAGGTAACGGTTGCTCAACTTAGATGGAGCCCAACATGATGTTTGTGACAAATCCACTCCACTATGAGCTTTTTATCTACCTTAATTTTAAACCCGTAACTTAAAATGAGTTGAGAAAACAGATGGACGGGGTGGATTTCTAACAACATAAAAGCGAGCCCCACATACGGTCAGGGTTTGATTTTTGCAGCACTTAACGCTAATCAGTGTAATAGTCGTGGACATGAGGTACACAGGGTGACAGTTGCTCCTGGTGGGCCATAATAATATTTGTGACGGACAAATCCACTCAGTCCATATGTTTTTGACACCTCATTTTAGGGTGTGAGAGAAAAAAATTGAGGCTAATGTAGAGCAAAGTGGGGCAAATAAACATGAAACATTTGAAATTGAATGCTTGTGATTGAAATATTGTAGGGCCATGGGATGTTTGTGAGAAATACACCCTGACCATCTGTTTTTCCAAATCATTCCATGGACCGGGCCCAAAAACGAGGACAATACCAATCTCCAGTGAGATAATTGACAGGAAACAGTGGGGAATGAGCACTACCGTTGAAAATTCCTCAGGCCGCGGGAGTTCACTTTGTGATTTGAATATGCTTTTTTTTTTTTTTAAAAGTCCGAACCTGGAGTGAGCTGAAAAAGTACATGAACGTCGTATAGTTATCAGAAATAACAAGGTATGCCCCACGTACAGTCGATGTTAGGTGCCACGCCTGTCAGTATCAAAATACAGTATACTATTCATATAGTTAACTAATAGTGAGCCGTTTTAATGTCTAACGGTGAAAACTATGCGCGGGTTTTGAGAAAAGTAAGAGGTTTTTGGTTCCTAGCCAAAAATTATTAGATAACTAATCAACTATAAATTATATTTAGAAAATATATATGGAATATTTACTTACCTTTTCTTATACCACCGTTCCAAATATTTACATTCCCAAATAATCCTGCATTAAAGAAATAGAGATATAATTAACCATTTATAATGATCATGATGTTTTTTTTTTTTTTTTGTTAGCTTGTTAGTACACCTCACTGTCAGTTCACACATCACCATTAGCCACCCCAACTAAGGCATTGATGCCAAGACCTCAATGTTGAAACGAGATATCTTATACCATCCATTCCAAATATTTACATTCCCAAATAATCCTTCATTAAAGAAATAGAGATATAATTAATCCTTTAAAATGAGCACGATGTGAATGCATGCATCAGTCCGAGTTGGACACATTGTCTTGGAACATTTAAAGATTGTTGGCCAAAATCTAGAAGCATTTCAGACATTAATCTTGAAATGACTATTCTGAAATGCAATTAAAATTCTTGTTCACTATTATTGGGCAGCGACCGTAATGCATGCTGAGATTCTTAGTCCACTGGTATGTATGACTACTGTTTTTTCCTCTGTTTTACCCATGTATTCAACAATAATTTCTTGACATCCTTTACTCTGAACCTAACAATCAAACAACTTGCCCACAAATCAATGTCATATATCATTTTACATGTGACTATTTGATCCAATCCGGCACATTTGTGTGACATCCATAGATTATGTGGCAGCTTTACAATTTTCAATGTATCACACCCATGCATCCAGATGTAGAGTGAGACCTTTTATGTGATGGTAAAGACACAACTGAAAATGGTCTAAATAGTCGGTCCACCATAGGATGTATGATTTTCTACTATATGACTATCCATCAGACCGTGTATGCTTGGATGGCGACCCCTCTAAGTCAAAATAGAAGAAGTACAATTTTTTTCTTTAGAGATATCATACATTGTGTAAGATTAAACCAACTCAGTTGGTTAAAAAAAATGGAAATTAATAGGACTCAGTATAATATTTTTGGGTTCGGATGTTTTTGTAAAACCATATAACAGATGAGGACCATCATTCCCTGTACAAGTAACCCTTGTCCCATCTTACAAGTAATTCTGCCCAACTCGTAGAAGATGGTAAGAAAAACTTCTTAAATGTAAAAACATGTACATATAAAGCAATCTATACCTCTCACGAAATGAGAATGATAAAATTTGCATCTTTTTAGAATAAAGACGCGAGTACTTTGAAAATAGAGAGAATAACTCAACTAAAATGAGAGAGAGCAATATAACCTAAATGTTGTTAGGGATTTCTTGCAAGTAGAACTTTGATACTTTGGCATTTTGATGATTATATGTAGTCATTAATAAATCATACAAGTTTAACAAAATTATTTAAAATTCAAATGGCCAAATTGTGATCCCAGTTTAAGAGATCTAGCCCAAAAAGTGAGATTGAACGAATGCTGTTGAGATATATTGGGCCCATCCTAAGACTCATTTTCGGCTTTTGATCTTTCTCATTTTGAGGTTTGTGCCCTAAAATAAGCTGGAAAAGCAGATGGACCGGGTGAATTTCCAAAAACCACCAATCGTGGCACCATGCATAGTCGAAGTTGGGTTGGCACCACAATCAACGTCAATCAATGTGAGACCTAGAGGTTTGGTGGACATTTAAGTATATAGGCAACAGTTGCTTAACTGAGCCCAACATGATGTTGGTGACAAATCTACTCCACTTTTAGCTTTTTATCTACCTTAGTTTTAGACCCATATCTTAAGATGACTTGAGAAAGCAGATGGACGGAGTGGATTTCTAATAACATAAAAGTGGGCCCCACATATGGTCAAGGTTTGATTTTCACAGCACTTAACACCAATCAGTGTGATCGTTGCGGACATTAGGTACATGGGGTGAGAGTTGCTCGATCATTGGTGGGCCATAATAAGATTCGCGACAAATACACTCAGTCCATCTGTTTTGCCACCTCCTTTTTGGGCGTGGGATAAAATATCAAGGCTAATGTAGAGCATAAGTGAGCCAAATGAACATGAAACATTTGGAATTGAATGCCCGTTATAGGAATATTGTAGGGGCGTAAGATATTTGTGAGAAGGCAGGGGGTGCGCGACCCGAGGGGGATTCGAGTCGGAGAGCAGCTTTCGAGGATGCCGTGGACAAGATAAAGGAGAACACGCGTCTGCTCGCGGAGAAGCAGGTGGGGAAGATCCAATGGCTAAGATCACAGGGATGGGATTTGCAGCGGATGGATGCAACGGAGGCTGTACGAGCGGCGCTACGGTCGGATGGGGTCAGATTCCAGGAGGCTTGGGGGGAGCAAGTGGTGGGGCCGAGCTTGGAGGTGCTGGGCCGGTTCTTGGAGGATCGGTTCTAATGTATGCCGATGGTGATGCTTTTAGTATAGACTCTTATATTTATTTAAATATATTCTTAAAATGCGGGAACCGTTACGTTTCGGCCGGCACACGGTGGGGGCCGGAAGAAGCGGCCGATTTTGGAGCGTCAGGACGTGATGGGGGTAGTTTTGGAATTTTAATATTAAAATTCGAAAAAAAAAACAAGATTTTGTGAGAAATTCACCCCGATCATCTTTTTTATCATATCATTTTAGAGATATTTACAACGGTGAACTCTACCTTTTACCCACTGTCTTTTCGAAATGCTCCCAAACTTCACTTCTCCAAACTAAGCCATTGTGTACGGACATACTTTTTGCAGACAAAACTACCTTTACATTTAAGGCTGTATCATGAAATTTATAGCTATGAATTATAAATGTTAGCTATTGGAAAATACGATATCCAATAAGGTAAGCATGGAATTCAACGAGACAAATATGAAATTTATTAAGCTAATCTTATAGCTACGATTCATAACCGTCGCTATTAGCTGGCTAACATGAACTTCAACGGGGTGTGAGGCTTGTTTATTTAATGTTTGCTTGCAAATAGCTACGGTTATAATCCGTAGCCATATTTTGGCTCGGTGAATTTCATGTTTACTAAACTGAATGTCATGCTTGTTCTATAAATTTCATATTTTCCAATGGCTACGGTGATAATATGTTGCTATAAGTTTCACGTTTCCACCTAAATGCAAAGGTATTATCATTGGCAAATAGTATGTCCATACATGGTGGTTTAGTTTGAAAAAGTAAAATTTGAGAGCACATTTAGAAAAGACAGTGGGGCTTATAGTTGGAAATTTTTCATCATTTTATGTACCAATCCCAAAAATGAGGACAACACGAAGCTCCAGTGAGCCAATTTATTGGAAATAGAGTGGGGAATGAGCACTGCTGTTGAAAATTCCTCGAGCCACAGGAGCTCACTTTGTGATTTGAATCTCTCTCTCTCTCTCTCTTTCTCTCTCTCTCTCTCTCTCTCTCTCTCTCTATTTTTGGAGTACTTCGAACCTAAAGTCAGCTGAAAATATATATGAACGCCGTGGATTTCTCAGAAATAACAAGGTATGCCACATGTACGATAAAGGTTAGGTGGCGTGCCTGTGAATCCACTGTAACGAGGGGAGATTGTAGGTGTGGTAAAGTGAGTGTAGTTTTGTCAGTATTAAAATACAGTATATGTATAGCTGTGTTGTTGAAATATGGGAGAAAATTAGGAATTTTTTGGTACATAGCCGAAAAGTTATGCATACATATGAAAAAATTTCATATATATATTTTTTTAAGTGCATATATCAGACATCATTTGTAGTCATAGTCAAATGGCATCAAATAACTAATCAGACATAAATTATATTTAAAAAATATGTACAAAATATTTACTTATCTCTTCCCATGCCACCCACTCCAAATATGAACATTCCCAAATAATCCTGCATTAAAGAAATAGAGATATTATTAACCCTTTAAAATGTGCATGATGTGAATGCATGAGTCATTACGGGTTGGGCACATTTAAAGCTTGATGGCCAAAATCTAGAAGCATTTTAGACATTGATTTTGAAATGCATGCATATTCTGAAATACATTTAAAAGACTTCAAAAAGCATAGGATGCTAAAGGCCAAAACGCTAGAATGGGGAAATGATGCATCAAATGATTTCGAACGAGTCTAAAATTTCTCTAAGTAGCCTGTTAGAGTGTAGGGGGTCTCTACCTCCATTTCGAGCCCAATCGGACTCAATAAACCACTATTGTACATAGGAGACTTAGGAAGCATTAGGACGCTAAAGGCCAAAATGCCATAATGGGGAAAGCATTGAACGATCCAAAGGAGTCCGTAATTTCTACGGGTAGGCTACACAGGTGTTAAAGGGCTCCATATCAGCTTTGAGCTAAATCAGACCCAGTAAACCCTAATGCAGGAGACTTCAGGAAGCATGAGGATGCTAAAGCCTAAAACGCTGAACTTGGAAAAGGGCATGCCAAACGATCCTCAAGGAGTCCAAAGTTTCTTTGGGTAGCCTGTACCGTTGCAAGGGGCTCCACGTCCATTTCAAGCCGTACTAGACTTAGTAAACCCTAATGCAGGAAACATCTGGAAGCATCAGGACGCTAAAGGCCGAAATATCAAAATCGAGAAAGGATGCACCAAATGGTTCCAAACATGATTGAAATTTCTCTAACTAGGTTGCTTGTACAGGTGCAGGGTTGCTCCACATCCATTTTGAGCCAAATCAGACTACTTCAGGAGACTTTAAGAAGACTCGGATGGCAAAGGCCGAACGTGGAAACTACGAAAGGATGTGTCAAAAAATCTCTAATGAGTATAATTTCAACGCGTATCTTATACAAGTGCCATGATCCATACTATTGACAACCTCAATAAGCCATTAATGAAAGTAAAATACAAAGATCGACTTGATCCAAAACTTTTGATGCCAACAAATGTTTTTAATGGTCATTCATCACTTTTCGTGTGTTGTGATCCACCAAATATTTTTATCTTCTTATGGGTTGGGAATGCTATGTAAAATCAGATGAACGACATGGATATGCCAAAAATACAACACGTTGGGCCCCACACGGTTACGGTAATACCCACTAAGTTGTTACCTCAGTAAGTAGCCGACTGTGTGCCTCATGAAGATGTTACTTGCATCACACCTTAGTGGTGTTGCCCATACGGTGGGGCCACCTTCATGATGTGTTGTATATCCACTCAGTCCATCCGTTTCTCCAGCCAATTTTAGGATCTTGCCAAAATTTAAGTATATACAAATAGCAAGTGGACCACACAACAGGAAATAATGATGATTGAGTGTCTTACCATTAATAAAACTCTCAAAGGGCCCCACGTACAGTTTTTTAAATGTTTTCATTCATCTAACTTGTCAATAATGTCAAGAAGGTATGAATGAAGCCAAAGCAAACATTAGATTGATCCAAAACTTATTTGGCCCACCAAAAGCTTTTGGTGGTCATTCATCACTATTTCTTATGGTATGGACCACCTGAGATTTGAATCTCCTTAATTTTTGGGATCAAGTCTTAAAAAATGTTATCGTAAAGCAGATGGACTAAGTGAATACATAATAAATACTTTAAGGTGGTCCCCACAAGGTTACGGTAACACCTACAAAGTTGCTACATGGGTAACAGCTAATCATTTCACCGATTTTGTGATATAGAGCAAGTTGCAGATAGTTTCATGGCCAAGATAGATCAGAAAAGGCCCGGTTGATGATAGAAGTGATCTAGATCATCAGACTTTAAATCGAGCGTATCTCACAATTCAAAATGAGTTATTTGATGTACTATATATGATTTTGGGTAGGACAAACTACTTTAGCCACCCAACCTGGATGTTCCTAGTTGTGCAAGCTAGATTTGCAAAATAACATCAGATCGACTGTTGTCTCCTATTTTAATTCTATTTTTATTATAAATAGTAAGTCTTAGTTTGATTATAACTCTTCATCCATTAGGCTTTAGGAGTTGCCCCCAACGTGAAAATTGCTTAGGATAATTAGGAGAACAATGTGTTGAAGCCAAAAATGCATGAAACTTGCTATTTTTGGCCGAAAACTTTGCACACTGTGTCTTGTAAGTTTAGTATTTATAGTATTCCTACCTCTATTATCTATTTTTGAGATGTTTTGATTTTTCAAAACTTCATGCCCATGTATAAGAGAAATGCTATCCCCACTCAGACCGGGACATCACTTTTACTAAAAGTATATTGTGATCTTTTTGTTCAAATAACAATTAAGGTGAAGCATGGTTAGGAACAACAAATTCCTTTATGATAAAGGGATCCATTTTACAAGATCGTTATTATGGGTAGTTCCTACAAAGGACCGGACTAATGACGTATATAATTCTTGAATTATTGATGTAGATGCTACATAGTTGGTTCTTGTCCTTCATAAACTATGAGTGTAACAGGAGCATCCGTCAACAAAAGGATCACCCTAAGATGATCATCTTATGACTATTGAGAATGAATCAAATCATATGGTTCTATTTCTCAATCTTTCTTACTTGCTCCTACGATCACATGAATCAATTCATCACATCCATCGAGAAGGGAAATTCACTGGTTTGCTTGCTAAGATTGGAAGATCCAATTCTGCTAATTGAGCTTTTTTACTTTGTGTTAGATCTTCAGGAGAGGTGAGAGGAAAAGTACTTATCTTTAATTTGAGAACTATTTTATTTATAGCTTGGGAAAGGTTGGTGGTTCCTCCCAATTTCTAGCTTTTGACATATTTCACGCAGATTCGATGGTGTGGCCCACCTTCATAAAACAAATGGTCTATTTATTATCAATCTGCATTATAAAATTTGATGCTAACGGTGGTTGTACCATGACGTAATATAAGAATTCAGTTAATAACGCCAAACACAAGATATGCACGAACAAACAGACAAACAGATGAATAACATCATATAGAGAGCCGGTCTCCTGCGAGAACCTACCCCATATCTGCATTCTCCTGCTAGCAAAGAGGATGACCACATCGGATGGGGCCCACCAAAATGTGTTTCTCAAATCAGCTCCGACCACTAGGTGAGTGACCTAATTTTAGGCCTAAGATTTTGGAAACAGCTGCATTTGTGATTCAAGTGGACCACACAATTTGAAACAGTGTACATGTTAAGGCCCACCCTCCACACTACTTCTCTTGGTACGGCCCCCCTGAATTACAAATTGGCCTGATTTTTTGGCCCCAGGCTAAATTTTGTTATTAGATTTAATGGTTTGCATAAACATCATGGTTGCACTTGTACAAAATTAATGCTGAC
This sequence comes from Magnolia kwangsiensis, assembly GCA_037074715.1. NCBI lineage: Eukaryota > Viridiplantae > Streptophyta > Magnoliopsida > Magnoliales > Magnoliaceae > Magnolia > Magnolia kwangsiensis. Next base: position 83,802,226 of record CM073588.1, read on the forward strand.
TTCTAGACATTTCCTTCGTTGTGGCCCACTTGAATCATAGGATAAACCGATGTTTTGGCTTTGGCCTAAAGTGGGATAAAAAATGTAATGGCCAAAGTGGATTTCGTGTACACATCATACCCCAATTCAATTTGAGGGTGACCGCTCCTCTCCCAATTGTCTCCATTGGTATGGCCCACTTTGTTTTTTTTTGGTATGGCCCACTTGAATAGTAGATGGGCCGGGTTTTTAGGCCTAGGACTAAAAGTAGTTAACGAAGCTGGTGATCGGGAATGGATTAGTGGGTGTTACCCTTGCTAGGTGGGACCCACCCCATCTATCCGTTTTTTCTTCTTAGCTCATTTAATGACGTTGTCCCATAACTTAAGCTGATCCAAATCTTAGGTGTACCACACTACTTAAATGGCCTTTAAAAGCTTTTAAGGGCCATAAAGGTTTTGGATCAAGCTAATATTCATATTTTCCCTCCATCTAGACCTTATGAACATGTTCAATGACAAATAAACATTACAGATCTTCCTACAATGGGCTTTGGATGTTTTTAATGGTAAGCATTCAATCATCATTGTTTCTTATGGTGTGGTCTACGGGAAGTTTGGATGTGCTTAATGTTTAGTATCGTGCCGTAGCTGGAAAAAATAAATGGACCAGGTAGATATACAACCTATCATTAAGGTTGGCCAGGCGGTAAGAGTAACATCCATTAGGTTGTTATCCGGGTAACACCTAATCCGCACCCTTGGAAGTCAGTGTAGATATCAGAAACAAGTCATGGTGGCCCTACCAGCTGGTAAGGCCCTTTGCTCGGACACGGTTTGGCAAGTCAGGCTATGGCTGGTGGTCGGTGCTACGTGGGCCGTACCATGATCTATGTGTTTTATCCACACCGTCCATCTATTTTTACACATCATTTTAATAACTAATGTATTAATGAGGCAGATCAAAATCCCAGGTGGACCACACCGTGGGAAAATAATAGTGGTTGAACGTCTACCATTAAAATGCTCCTAGGGCCAACTGTAATGTTTATTTGACATCCAACCTGTAGATTAGGTCATACAGGCTTGGATGAAGGCAAAAAAACAAATATCAGCTTGATCCAAAACATTCATAGCCCCAGTAAGTTTTTAATGATGAGAGTTCAATCAACATTGTTTGTGGCCCACTTGAGATTTTGATCTACCTCAGTTTTGATTTAATACTATAAAATTATATGCTAAAATGGATGGACATCATGGATGAGATACATACATCGTGTTGTGGTCCACAGAGCATCGAACCACTAGCCATTGGCCAGTGGCAATGAGAGTAGCCAAATCCGTTTCATGGAACCATTCTGACGCCATCTGGCATTTTTCTGTTTCTGTTCTGTTTTTTGGTGTTTTCTTCGTATGGTCCCATCCGAAAACAAATTATTCGGCCCTAGCACTACTACTTTGACCCATTTACTCAAGGGCTCTACTCTCCGGCCTTTCGTAATTTTTTTAATGAGATTTATTAATTGAAAGTTGAAACCTTCTCTGAATATGTTAATATTCAAATGCATCCAAGAAACGGTTTGAAACAGGACTTTATCAAGCCTTATTTTCAGGCCTGGCCAGCTGGTCATAGGCTGATCAAAGTTGCAGGCCCATTATCAGCCCTATTTTAGCACTCCATATAAGTTTAGGCTATGCAATTTAAAATTAAAAGCACTTTAAATGTTTGTCTGGCCGGCTAAAATAAATAAAAAGAAGACTTACCCAATATAAGCCTAGGGTGTGCCATTAAAAAATTAAAAAGGAAGAAAAAAAAATACTTTGATGCCTCACGCCTAAAACAAATGAAAAAGAAGACTTGACTTGGCCTGCATGGATACCACCAAATAAGTTACTTTTTCTACTTGCAACAAAAGATATATAAGTAACTCCGTTGAGTTAAGTTTGGTTTTGGATCAATTATAAGTAGTTTATTTATTTATTTATTATTTTTTTATTTAAAGTTATTTAATCACTTCAATTTTTATACTAGAAATAAATTTATTTAATCACTTCAATTATACATCTTGATCCATAGCTCAAGTGATAGACCGAGTGAAAGATACCTCCTTTCAATCCCTAGTTGGGGTGGCTAACAGTGAAGTGTCAACTGACAGTGGGTGCACCAACAAACTAACAAATTTTTTTTTTTTTATTTTTTTTTTTTAAAAGGTAAGCTTTTATGGACATAAGTAGCTTATCTTTAATAACTCATGATCTTAATACCCCTAAACCTAGAATATAGGTAAATTTTGAAAAAAAAAAAAAAGAATAAAAAAATATAAGAGAGTAAAAATCTGACTTTACATGTAAAATAGGGTAAATTAAAAACCATCGAATCTTGGGGCCTCCTTGTTTGTAACCATGAGTTACAAGAATCCCTTGTTTCTTTAAGCTTTGTGGGGCCATTGTGATGCCTTTGCACTGTGGCTTATTTAGGATTTTAATCTATCTGATTTTGAAATCGCATGAGCAAGCGCAAGGAGCGGATATGGCACAGACATTACAGTGGGCCTTATAGAGCCTAGGATAAGAGTGGATTAATGTAACCCGAGATCAAAGGCAATTCTTATTGAATACAACTTTACTTTAATTTGCCCCATCATACAGGGAGTTCCCCTAGGTAGATGCACTGTGGGGCCCACTGCATTGGTTCATAAAAGAATTAACTCTGTAAATCAATTTTACCAAATCACATTAGGATAATAGCCCAAGGCAGATACAAAACTCAAATGAACCACGATATAAAAGCACTGCTAACAGGAACTGAAAATTCTGAAAATGTCACGTGTACAACATCGTAGGCCCCATATAGATACCACATAATGGAGCATCCCCTATGCAAGGGGAGCAGGCACTTCACATCCATTGGTATCCAAAATTCAGAACAGCGAAGAACTTAAGGGATTGAATACCATAGTTGAAAATTACCTTCCAAACATGTTAGATAGCATATAAACATCAAGGAGCACTGATGTGGCCCACTATTTCTGTCTCTACTATTTCTTATGATGTGGCCCACTTCAACGGTTGGCATTTCCATCTCCACTATTTATGGTGTGGCTCGAGTGAGCATTGTCTCCTTCGTGTTTAGGGTTATATATCTTAAAAAACTGAGCTGGCTTAACAATGGACGGGAGTGCATATAACACAAACATTAAGGCATGAACGTCTAAGTTAGTGTCCACATATTGGAGCAGTTTAAATTATGTGGGTGCATGTGTACAAGAATTCAATGCTTTTCATGATTTAAAAGTCAACGATTATTGAGCAATCTTAGCCATCCTATCAACTTTATAGACGGACACCAAATAACATACAATAATGTTTACCTTTACCTACTATCATTTTTTAGTCAGAGATCTCTACTTGTCACGGACAGAGATTTCTTTTGATCCAGATAGGTCCTGTTGCGAGCATATGATCGGGAATTATAATTTTTAGGAAATTTGACTGTATTGACCTTGAAGTTTGGTCAAATTACTTAATGAAATTCAACCTTTCAAATATTTCAAGAGTGGCCTTCTGACAAGCTTTGGATATTGTTTCAGACGAAAATGCTCCTATCCTTAGTTCAGAAGCAGTACGATCCTGGAGCGAATAAAAAGTTACCTTCATTTTGTAACCCCAAGAAAGTGACAAATTGGCTACTCCCCCTGCCACCAGCCAATGGCTGGTACTTGGTGATCTGTGGGCCCCACCATAATGTATGTGTTTCATCCATGTTGTCCATAATCCATGCCGCCAATCCTTTTTGCCATGTCAACTTCATTTTGTAACCCCAAGAAAGTGACAAATTGGCTACTCCCCCTGCCACCAGCGAATGGCTGGTACTTGGTGATCTGTGGGCCCCACCATAATGTATGTGTTTCATCCATGTCGTCCATAATCCAAACCGCCTATCCTTTTTGCCATGACATTTTAGGGGTAAGGCATGTATGTCGTCCATAATCCAGCCGCTCATAATCCATGCCGTTTATAATCCATGCCACCCATCATTTTGCTGTGTCATTTTAGAGGTAAGGCCCCAAATATCAGCCTAATCCAGCGCTTTTGTGGGCCAGAAAATAGTAAATAATGGTGATTGTAGAAAATTTTCAGGCTCACTGTGATGCTTGTTAGAAGTGGATACTGCCAAAGTTAAGACTTTTTGGGTACACAACGAGCTACCCGACAAGGTAGATGGATCGGATCACCCCATTGTGGGCCTTAATTTATGGTACCAATAGATTTAGTAGAAAAGGAAGTGAACACGTTGAAAACCACAACCACGATCCAGGTAACATGACAACTACGACCCATATAATATGGCAACTACGACCCATGTAAACCATGACCCATAACATGACAATTACGATTCATGTAAATCACGACCCATATGGCAACTATGACACATATAACATGACAATTACGACCCATATAACATGACAACTACGACTCATATAATATGACAACCACGACCCTCATTGGACCCATATGACAACCACTACCCATATAACATGACAACCACGACCCAAATAGCTTGCATTACCTGCTCCTTAAGTCTGTCAATAGTCATCTCATATTCAAAAAATGCAAAGCTAGCTTTGGTACAGATGGGCACGTTACTTTTCTAACTTTGATGGACGGTAAGGATCTTATGTGCAAGTCACACCATAGTCGTACAGATGGGCACGTCCCCAAGTTAGTGTAATGTGGTAAGAGTTGTGGTTGTAATGTGGTAAGGGTCGTAGTTGTCATAGGTCGTAATTGTCATGGGTCATGATTGTCATGAGGTATGGGTCGCGGTTATCATGAGGTAAGAGTTGTAGTTGTCATGCAATATGAGTCGTAGTTTTCATTTTATAAGTCTTGGCCCTAAAATGAGAACCACGAGAACCACGACCCATACAACATGACAACTATGACCGTTACCTCATGACACGACCCATGACAACTACGACCCTTAGAACATTACAACCATGACCCTTACCGCATTACAACCACCTAATGTGACCTATGCTACTATATAGATAATCGTTTGTATAACTAAGGCGTGACTTACACTAACTTGGTGACTATATGAGATAAACATATATAAGATCCTTACCGTCTATTAGATGAAACTCGATGGGTTGTAGTTGTCATGAGTCATGGTTGTTATGTTATATGGGTCGTGGTTTTCACGTTACTTTTCTAACTTTGATGAACAGTAATGATCTTATGTACAAGTCATGCCATAATTGTGCAAATAGGCACGTCACCAAGTTAGTGTAAGTCACGCTATAGTCGTGCAAACGATATTTGTATAGTAGCATAGGTCGCATCATGTGGTTGTAATGCGGTAATGGTTATGGTTGTAATGTGGTAATGGTCGTAGTTGTCATGAGTCGTAATTGTTGTGGGTCATTGTTGTCATGTTATATAGGTCATGGTTTTCATATTATATAGGTCGTGGCTTCCCATCGAGTAGCCATATGGGTCGTAGTTGACATATGGGTTCTATATGGCAACTGATGTGGGTCATGATTGTGCAAGTCACATCATAGTCGTGGTTTGGATGGGTCATGATTGTCATGTTATATGCATTGTATTTATCATGGATCGTAGTTATCATGATATATGGGTTGTGATTGTCCTGTTATATGGGTCGTGGTTTCCTATCGAGTAGCCATATGGGTTGTGGTTTGCATGGGTCGTGATTGTCATGCTATATGAGTTATAGTTGTCATGGATGGTAGTTATCATGTTATATGGGTTGTGGTTGTTATGTTATATGGGTCACGGTTGTTACATGTTCGCTTTCTTTTCTTCCAAATGAAAAGATACTTATTAGTACAATACCCTAAGGCTCACAATGGGGTGATCCGTTCCGTCCACCTTGTCTGCTAGCTCGCCGTGGGCCCAAAAAGGATAGGCGGCATGGATTATACACATACATCAATGTGGCCTCAGCATTATTTTATATTTTCTGGCCAACACGAGCGTTGAATTAGGCTGATATTTGGGCCTTACCCCTAAAATGACATGGCCTAAGGCCCACGATAGGGTTATCCGTTCCGTCCACCTTGTCGACTTGCTCGCCATGGGCCCAAAAAGTCCTGATTTAGGCCGTGTTCACTTCTAACAAACATCACAATGAGCCTGAAAAGTTTCAACAGTGGGTTCCATCATCCCAATTATTTTCTATTATGTGGCTCACACGAGCTCTAGATAAGGCTAATATTTGAGCCTTAATCCTAAAATGACACAGCAAAAAAGATGGGCTGCATTGGTTATACACATACATCAATGTGTGCCTCACTAGTTTGGTCCTTGCCCACAAACAAAAAAGGGTTCCATATACATCACTTTCTTGGCATTAAATACTACGTAACTTCTTATTTTCTAAGAAACCATACAACTACTTAAACAAGGATAAGAGCATGTTAGTCCAAGTTAATTACAGAAGCTTGTTAGAAGGTTACTCTTGGGATATTTGAAAGGTTAGATTCCGTTAGGTAATTAGACCAAACTTCGAGGTCAGTGAGATCAAAATCCCTAATTTTTATATAATTTATAATTTAATTAAGAGGACGACTCAAGTCCAACCAGTTGGACCGAAAGTTACATCCACCAAGCGGATAACTTTCAAGCTTTCATGGGTGTGTGAGATCCAACCTATCCAATTGGTGGACTGCATCACTAGGATCATCTTCTCTGAAATCAACCCTATCTACTGGTCAGATGAGCCACACCATATAAGAATTTATAGCCGTTGAGAAATAAAAATACAAGTGTGGTTAACATAATGAGTGGAGCGGGCTGATTTTTGCACAAGCTATCCGTCATTGTGGCATCAAGCTATTAATTAGACAGGTTAGATGTCGCACAAACGTGCCATGTTCGTAGAAATCCTTTCCGTGGACGACAACTACCGTCCAGCCACTTACTTGACCAGATCAGCATCAGCCTTCAACTATAAATACCCATCCTTCATAAGTTCGTAACAGACCATATGCAACAACAGTCATGGCCATACAGAAATCTCTCTCCCTTGCTTTTCTACCCATTTTGCTTGCCTTTCTTTCTTCTCATACAACATCATTTACAATGTCAGCAACAGCACCAACACTCTCAGAAGCAGAGGCTCTCACGGAATGGAAATCCAGCCTCTTGTCAGCACAAGCTCTCGATTCATGGTCCCTTCCTGCTGCTAATTCTAGCAACAACACAATCTCTCCATGCAAATGGATTGGTATTTCATGCAATGTTTTTGGAAGCGTAACAGTGATAAGTTTAAGAAGTGCAAGCTTGCAAGGTAAGCTCGATAACTTGAGCTTCCCATCATTTCAAAACCTCGTCTATCTTAATCTCTGTCGTAACAATCTTACTGGAACCATCCCAGCCCATATTGGCACTCTTTACAAACTCACGTTCCTTTATCTATCTGAAAATAAATTAAGTGGATCATTACCTCTGGAGATAGGGAATCTTGTGAATTTGAAACAGCTATTCTTGTCCGTTAACCGTCTAGATGGTTCCATCCCTTCCACTTTAGGAAACCTGACAAATCTGAAGATCCTCTACCTATCTGAAAACCAAGTTTCAGGTTCAATTCCTGCAGAATTAGGTAATCTAAAGAATCTGGTTGAGCTAGTATTGTACCATAATAATCTCACTGGGCCCATCCCTCCTGCGTTAGGTAATTTAAGCAACCTTACACAATTATATCTCTACGAAAACCAACTTTCTGGTTCAATTCCTCCAGAAATAGGGAATCTGGTTAACCTCACGTACCTTGACATGAACTATAACCTTCTAACCGGTTCTATCCCTTCCACTTTTGGGAACTTGACAAAGCTGACGGTCCTCCAAATCGCTGAAAATCAAATTTCAGGTTCCATCCCTTCCACTTTAGGAAAGTTGACCAAGCTTACTTACTTGACCCTCATTTACTGTCAATTATCCGGTTCCCTGCCTCAAGAAATGACAAACATGACAAATCTTTCTCATCTCTACTTGGATGGCAACAACTTCTCTGGCTATTTACCTCATTTATGCGAAGGTGGATTGCTTGAAGTCTTCAATGCAGTTGATAACCACTTCATTGGTGAAATCCCAAAAAGCTTCAGAAACTGCACCAGCTTAACAAGAATGCGACTTAATGGAAACCGACTCATTGCAAATGTATCAGAAGCCTTTGGTGTATACCCATCTCTCAAATTCATGGATTTCAGTGACAACTTGTTGTTTGGTGAACTCTCGCCGAACTGGGGAGAATGCCGAAACTTGACAAAGTTACAATTCTCCGGGAACATGATCACCGGTAGAATTCCTCCTGAGATTGGGCAATTGATGCAACTAGGAGTACTTGGTCTTTCTTCGAACCATCTAGTAGGAGAGATTCCAAAGGAATTTGGGAGGCTGACTTCTTTGTTCAACTTGACTTTAAATGATAACCAGCTTCATGGTCAGGTACCCCAAGAGATTGGAAATCTTTCCAATTTGGAGGTTCTTGACCTGTCAATGAATCACCTAAGTGGTCCAATACCACCTCAATTAGGAGACTGCCTCAAACTCTGGTATCTGAAATTGAGCGGAAATGTTTTGAATGGAAGCATTCCATTTCAGATCGGTAACCTGGAATACCTACAGGTTTTATTAGATCTAAGTCAGAACTCCCTCAATGGAGAGATATCACCACAACTTGCGAAATTGATCGGGCTGGAAAAGTTAAACCTCTCCCACAACATGTTTTCAGGCTCCATTCCGTCTTCTTTTGAAGAGATGATTAGCTTGCAATCCATTGATTTTTCATATAATTCTTTAGAAGGTCCTCTTCCTAACAACAAAGCCTTTCAGAAGGCTCCTGCAAAGGCATTTGTAAAAAATAAAGGCTTATGTGGACAAGTGCAAGGTTTGCAACCTTGCAATGCCTCTTCAATAAGTCATAACAATGCAAGGAAAGGCCACAGAGTTTTGATCCTCATTATTCTTCCCGTCTTGGTGGCCTTGTTTCTTTTGTTCGGAATCATCAGCATTTCTTCCAATTATCACAAAAGAAGAAGGAATATAAAGAAACAGGTTCTTGAAAGGAGAAGTGGAAATCCATTTTCAATATGGAATTATGATGGGATTGCCGTTTTTGAAGACATTGTGGAGGCGACAGAGGGTTTTGATGACAAATTCTGCATTGGAACTGGAGGGTATGGAAAAGTTTACAAAACAAATCTACCAATGGGCCAGGTAGTGGCTGTGAAGAAACTTCACTCATTTGAAGGTATAGATCAATCTCATCAAAGAAGTTTTAGAAATGAGATACAAGCATTAACCAGAATCCGTCATCGCAACATTGTGAAGCTCTATGGCTTTTGTTCTCATGCTCGATGCTCGTTTCTTGTCTACGAGTACATGGAAAGGGGAAACTTGGCAAACATCCTGAGCAATGACGACAAAGCTACACAGTTGGGCTGGGCTCCAAGGGTGAAGCTTATTAAAGATGTGGCCCATGCTCTATCTTACATGCACCATGATTGCACCCCACCAATTGTCCATCGAGACCTATCAAGCAACAATGTTCTGTTGAATTTGGAACTCGAGGCTTGTGTATCTGATTTTGGCACTGCACGAATGTTGATACCCGATTCATCTAATTGGACTACACTCGCAGGCACTTGTGGATACATTGCTCCAGGTTAGTTGCTAATACATTCCCCATGCTTTAATAATTTTACTAGCAACTGGTACTTTATTTTTCTTATGCTTTCGTATTTTTTGTTGGAAATATATATTATAAAGTTCATGCATTAGTTACCATACTGTTGGCAAATTTGACAGTCCAGAATGACTGGAATATGAGAAAATTTGTATTTGAAAGTGTTCTCTTTTCCCTCTACGATTCCTTAATCCAATGGCTGTAAGACGCCTTGCAAAGAAACATGCAAGGGATTGTATTGTTCCAATCCCCAACTTTGTTCGGTTAAAAATTATGAAGCATTCATGAATATTTAGAGCAAATTAATATGACCATGCAATTGAAGATAATCATAAGAATGCTCGTTCCTTTGCCACGCTTGTTGTCCATCATTGTTACATTATGTATGGTGGACATAATGTGGCTTTATGGTAACTAACATTACCAAGTGTTATCATCTATAAAATTTGTGTTGTTGAGCATTTATTTTTAACTATCTGCCACCAATTGGATCGATATAATCCTCCATCTACAAAACGGGTCATGCTTTCAAATGGTTAGGACTAATTTAGATGCACACCAAGTGTCAATGGATAAATTGTTTCTATTTAAGAATGATTACAAAGCTCATTGCTTCTAGCCCATACTAATAAATGTTAAAATGAAGCATCAAGAAATGTGGAGTCTTGCAGTGCTTTGCCAAGAGATCCAAGAGGATGGTTGGGTTTTCTCTGTTGTACAAGGGTTCCACAACTCTATGATGCACGTACGAAAGAAGTTCCAAGATTAATTTGGGACACATTATTTCAATGGTTTGGATCTAGAACCAGTACAATGTTAAAACATGAGCAGAATGTCATGAAACTTTTGCGTGGAGATTTTTTTACCTTTGCTTCCCTTACTTTTTGAGAGAGAGAGAGAGAGAGAGAGAGAGAGAGAGAGAGAGAGAGAGAGAGAGAGAGAGAGAGAGAGAGAGAGAGAGAGAGAGAGAGGAGAAATTTGGATTATTAGTCCAGGATATTGATACAAGTAATTACGGTAAATCCATTTTAATATTAGGAAACACTTTACCATATCACTCAATCCTTGCAGCTACAAGGATACCAATATATGCATCAAAACACACTGCGTAACATAGTCAACTTCTCATGCGTTTGGGACATTTGAGGCATACATAAAGTTGGCCCATCTTATGCATGTCCCAGATGTACCACACACATCTCAGTTGGCGTATGCACAGTTAATAAGCATTAAAAAAATAATAATAATAAAATAAAAAATAAAAAAACCTACAAGATATGGAACCTAGCTGCAGAAACCCATGTGAGTTTTGATATATGATTAAAAGTTTAGATTATTTGTTTATTTATTTATTTTTATATCTGATTAAGAGTTTAGATATTGATCACTAATAAAGAAAAAAGAAAATTACTCGACTGTCTTCTTTCTTGCAGAGCTTGCGTATACAATGAGGGTGACTGAAAAATGCGACGTATACAGCTTTGGTGTTGTGGCGCTTGAAGTGATAATGGGAAGGCATCCAGGAGAGTTCATCTCCTCTTTGTCATCATCAAGTAACCAAGATACACTGCTAAAGGATATGTTGGACCAACGACTTTCGGATCCAATGGTTGAGGTTGCACAGGAAGTCGCATTTACTGTGTCCATTGCAGTTGCATGCATTCAGCCGGATCCACACTCTCGGCCGTCCATGCACCATGTGGCTCAAGAGCTATCTGTTGGTGGGCCTTCTTTCTCTGCGGAGCCATTCCATGCACTTACGATACGTCAACTGATGGATCTCAAGCCATGATTGGGAGCATGAAAATCATCAAGGTTGCTGGCGTGTAGTGGAAAGAACATTGTTGGCGTGTGTTTATTGTATTGAAATCATCAAGCACAAATGGTTTTGTTTTTTTTTTTTTTTTGTTTTGTTATAATATATACATAGTTCAATATGTAGAATCGGTTTATCTGGAACCTAGATTTCTAGGACTGGCAATCAAAATCCAAATGTAATGAAGCAGTTGAAATAATAAATGTGTTTCTTGTGGTGTTTATCTTGAAAATTGAAATTTTTTAAGCCAAAGAATTTACCTCTTAGGAACTGCAATCCTATACTGTGATACTAATTTTGTACTAACATATTATTGTAAGTAAAAGAACGGGTTTATGCATCTACAAGGTAAGTTATAAAGTATCATTTCTCTTATTAGATGAGGAAGAAAGAAGAAATAGAAAAGGAAAAACAAATTCACACTTTGAAAATGAGGCTTGTTGATAAATAAACTTAATTTTGTAGTTGTACAAGTGTGCAAGATTGATTTTGTAAGCAAATTAATTATTGTGAAAATGTCCAGAAAAAGAAACGTAAAATTTTTAAGAGTGTGCACTAGAAATCATATAGAGTTAAATTCACATGAAAATATATATGCGTAGCTGAGTTAAGCAAAAAGTTATTAAATTGGATGAGAAAGGCCTCCAAGTGCATATATATATATATATATATATATATATATATAGGGAAAAGGTACTATGCGCTCGAGCTCACGGCTCCGTCTCATGCGCTCGAGCTGTGTGGGCCCCACCGTGATGCATTTCGAACATCTACCCCATTAGTCAGATGCACCATTCCATCGCGGACCTAGATCTCAAAAATCAAGTCAATCTGTGACTTTGTGGGCCACACCACATACAGAAGTGGAGAGGGGCCACACACCATTAAAACATTCATAATCATTTTTTGGGTCCCACCGAGATGTGGTTTGCAAATCCAGCCCATCCATTATGTGTGTCCCACTAGGATTAGGGGTCATACCAAGTTTTAGCAGCATTCAAAACTCAGGTGGGCCCCACCAAGTGCTTTTATATGTTTTAACAGTGTCTTCACATGATTTTAGATGGTATGGCCCCCCTAAGTTCTGTTTATGGCTAATTTTTGGGATATCCCATAATTTAAAGGGTACCCATCAAATGCACGGTGTTGATGGTCGACACGCATCACGATGGGGCCCACACAGCTCGACCTCACGATAAGCTTATCGTGAGCTTGAGCGCATATATATATATATATATATATATATATATATATATATATATATATATATATATATATATATATATATATAAATGGTTCCATGCGGTCGACCTTATGGGAAGTTCCCATGAGGTCGAGCTATGTGGGCCCACCGTGATGTGTGTCGAACATCAATATCGTGCATTTAATGGGTCCCCTTTCAATTATGGATTATGCCAAAAATCAGCCGTATACGGAACTCAGGTGGGCCATACGATCTAAAATCATGTGAAGAGATGACTAAAACATCTAAAAGCACTTGGTGAACCCCCCCCCCCCCCCCCCCCCCCCCCCCCACACACACACACACACACACATCAAATGGTTCTATGTGGTCGAGCTGTGTGGACCCCACCATGATGTGTGTCGAACATCAACACCGTGCATTTGATGGGTCCCCTTTAAATTATGGGATATCCCAAAAATCAGCCGTACACGGAACTCAGGTGGGCCATACCATCTAAAATCATATGAAGACATGCCTAAAATATATAAAAGTACTTGGTGGGGCCCACTTGAAATTTGGATGCATCTGAAACTTGGTATTAGGACCCCTCATCCAAGTGGGACACACATAATGGATGGATTGGATTTGTGAACCACATCTCAGTGGGCCTAATAAACGATTATGAATGTTTTAATGGGAGGATAACCCCTCTCGACTTTTGTATGTGGTGTGGCCCACACAAGTCATGGATTGACTTGATTTTTAAGCCAGAGGCCCACCATGGAATGGTACATCTAACTGATGGGGTGAATGTTCGACATGCATCACGGTGGCGCCCACATAGCTCAACCTCATGGGAAGTTCCCATGAGCTTGACCGCATGGAACTGTTTCCCATATATATATATATATATATATATAGTCGAGAGATCCAAGTGTATGGTTGGGTTTTCTCTGTTGTACAAGGGTTCCACAACTCTATGATATACAAAAGTTGGAAGATTAATTTGGGATACATTATTTCAATGGTTTGAATCTAGAACCTGTACAATCTTAAAACATGAATAGAATATCATGAAACTCTTGCCTGGAGGTTTTTTTTTTTCCTTTGGTTCTCATTCTTTTTGAGAGAGAGAGAGAGAGAGAGAGAGAGAGAGAGAGAGGGAATTTTGGATTATTAGTCCAAGATATTGTTACAAGTAATTGCGCTAAATCCATTTTATAATTAGAACAAAAAAAGTCACTTAGCTAGTTGGTAGAAATACTCTTAGTTGAAAGAGAGATTGATGAATCAACTCTTGCCGCTGTGATTCTCAGTTGCGGGTGAGGTTAGAAGATATATTAATCATGTGATAGTAATAATAACAATTTGCCAAAATTTAAAAAGATTTTAATTTCCGAATAAAGAAGGATGTGTCCCTGATCCCTTTTACTTATTTTTGTGTTCTATTAGTTTATTATGCTCGATTTATGCAATGGACAATGTGGATCGACCACATGGCCATTGCATTGGTTTGTAAAGAAATCTTAGGTAGAGATGTTTGAAATGCAAATCTAGGTTGCAGTCCTTTCTTGTAGAAATCAGTGTCGTCCTATAATAACGCCTAAATATTGTATACTTATCCTCCTAATTGCATTGTTTCATCTGCATTCAAGTACTAAATTAATCTAATAAGATATGTTTATATATATATATATATATATATATATGAAGTGATTTTGGATCCAAAGATGAAATCATGCTTAAATGGATGATTTAAAGGTCAAAAGGAGAAGAAGCCGACAGACATTGAATTAGAGATTTGGAGATCAATATTGAAGAATTAAAGTACCGAGATTCAAGAAAACCAAGTACTAAATATGAGAAAAAGATTGAAAAATCACACAGTTCAATAACAAAATTAACAGATTATTCAGTCTCACCGGAGGTAGTTCAGTTCGATCGAAGGTGTCAAAAATAGTCAAGCAAGAAGTAATGATTTTTTTACTTAATTCAACTCTGCTGTCAGGTGTGACCAAACTGATGTTCGGTGCTACTAAAAGAGGGTTTGATGCAACCTAGAGGAGATAGAGACTTTCAATAGATTTTGAGGAAATTTGGCTCCAACCAAAGGTATCTTCAATTGGACTCAGTGCGACCGAAGCAGAACAAAAGTGTGAAAATTGAATTTAGTGCAAAGTCGGAGTGAAATTTTCTATTTAATGAGATTTTTTTAAGGCATTCTAAGTACAAATTAGGGCTTGAGAGAGAGAGAGCAATGGGTGACAGAGATTCTACGGAGCCATTTTTCTTCTTCGATACTTTAGTTTTAGTTTATTTTTTATATTTTCTTTTGTTCTAAGATGTTAATGTTGAGAAAAGTCTTAAATCTGAAGTTTTTGAGGTCGTTCGACTGGTCGTGAGACAGTTTCGACTTGTCGTGGGAGGTGCTCGACCGGTCGTAGGTTCAAGCCCTGACACGACTCAAAGTCCAGCGAGTTTTTGCTGTTTTTCTCCGCGGTCTTCGACCAGTTGTAGGTGAACTTCGACCGGTTGAAGGAAGCTAAGACCAATCCTAAAATTTCCAGGACTAGTCGTAGGTTACGCAGTTTGTTCCGCGATTTTGTGTGAAACTGCGGATTTGAGTCCTTTCGCAACTGAGATGCGAAAGGGAAGTTGCCTAAACTATAAATAGGTGTTCTTAGGATTTTTCTAGTGTATGGGAAAGCTTTCTAAAGGGGTTCCAGGGAAATTAAAGGGTGTAGCAAGGGTGAGATTCGAGGTTGTTCGAATCGGGTAAGTCCTCTCTCTTTGTAATTTCTGTTTTTCATAGTGGAGATCTGTCGCTTTGTGCCGTGGTTTTTCCCGAAAGGGTTTTCCACGTTAAATCTCGGTGTTCTCTTGTGTACTTGGTGCCATTGAATTGCTATCCTAGATCTAGATCTGTGTGATTCCGCAGGTCAAAATCCCCAACAAGTGGTATCAGAGCTATCGTTGGGGCACAGATCTGAATATGAGGGATTAGTAATAATGGCGAGTGCCAGGTATGAGTTTGAGAAGTACTCAAGGAAAAATAATTTTGAGTTATGGAAGGTTAAGATGATTAGCGTGTTAACTAAGCAAGGCGAAGATGGTGCTCTTGAGGAGCGAAAGTCTATTATGAATGATGCTGATTGGAATACTTTTGATAAGAAAGTTTATCATCGATCCATTTATGTCTCACGGATGAGGTTCTCTACAACGTCATGAGGGAGAAAATTGTGGCTGGTTTGTGGGCGAAGTTAGAGGATGTCTATGCGAAGAAATCCTTAGAAAATTGCCTACACTTGAAGCGGCAGTGGTATAACTTCAAGATGGTAGAGGGTGGAGATCTGGAGGCTCACATCAGTAACCTTAATAAATTGGTTTGCAAATTGCTGGATATGGAGGAAGTAATGAAAGATGAATAACAAGTATGTATGTTGTTGAATTCTCTCCCGACGTCTTCTGAGTCATTAAAGGACACTATGTGTAGCATGAATAAAACCCTGAGTGTCGACACCGTTATCTCAGCCCTTCAAGGGAAGGCTATGAGACAACTAAACAACGACATGAGTACGTCTTCTGATGCACTATTTATAGTGGGTAGGAATTTTAGACAAGGTACAGGTTCTTCTGGTTCTAGATCCAAATCCAGGTGTAAGGGTAAAGGAAATGTAAAGTGCTGGAATTGTGGGAAGGAAGGACATGTAAAGAGGAATTGTGAAAATCCTAAATCGAAGAGGAAAGATTCTGAGGCTTCATGCAGGGAGGCCAATGTTGCCACGTTAGATGGATCGAGTGGATGTGATGGTGATGTTTTATCTGTGTTTTCGCTCAGATGATCATACGATGATCGTAAAGACGAGTGGATCCTAGACAAAGGGACATCTTTTCACATGACTCCTCATCGGAGTTAGTTCACCAGCTACAGGGAGTGCGATGATGGACAAGTATTTATGGGCAATGACATTGCCTGTAATGTTGTGGCTGTTGGTTCGGTGCGCATCAGGATGTTTGATGAGGTGGAGCGTAACTTGACAGATGTGAGGCACGTCCCTAATTTGAAGTAAAATCTAATTTCTCTTGGTGTGCTTAAGGCAAAAGGATGTAAGTACACATGTATTGATGGTGCTCTTAAAGTATCCAAGGGGGCACGGGTAATCATGAAAGCCAACGACTCGGTAACTTGTACAAGTTGATCAGGAGCACTTCAAAAGGTGGAGCTACGGTGGATGTAGCGGATTCCAACTCTGTACGTGTATAGCATGTTAGGCATGGCCACATGAGCGGGCAGGGTAGGAAGGATGAGACGCACGGAAAGGGATACAGAGCAGGTGGAGAAGCCACCTATGAGAAGAAACACACGGCATGATCGCGGGACATCGACGAGGTACATGGATGACTCCAATATCACAGGAGTATTCATCTTCTATTCAGATGGCTCTAGGTGAGCCTGATGCTGAAAAGTGAAAGGTGACTATAGGCGATGTGATGGATTCGTTGTACCAGACCGACATATGGGAATGGGTGGAGCTTCCAGTGGGCCAGAAAGCAGTTGGATGCAGGTGGATCTTCAGGAGGATACAACATAGATACAGAACGAGGTTGGTGGCGATGGGTTATGTTTAGGGAGAAGGGATCGGCTTCTCAGAGATATTCACATCGACGGTATAGCAGATGTCTATTAGATCAGTGATTGGCGTTGGTTGGCCAATGTGATCTTGAGCTGGAAGGAAGGATGTGGAGTTTGCACTTCTGCAAGGGAAAGTAAAGAGCAGACTACATGAAACAACCAGGGCGATTCGAAGTGAAAGAGGCTGAGAAAAGACTTTGCAAGAGGTCATTGTTCGGCCTGTCGCTTGGCAGTGGTTTGATTTCTTCATGGTGGGTCAGGTATTGTATGTTGATGACATGTGGATCCACAATTGTGACATGTCTGAAATCAATGTACTGAAGACTTGGTCAATTGGAACATTCAGGATGAAGGATCAGGGGGGTTGCAAAGATGGTTCTCGGCGTTAAGACTGAAGGAAGAGTAGGCTTTGGTAATCACTGGAGGAATACCTTGTGTGTAGGTATTGATCCAAGATGTAATGGGCCAGGTAAAGCTGGAGAGCGTTCCCTACGTATCTCTCCTCAAGTTTTCCTTAGGATTTGTCCCAAAATAGATGAGGAAAAGCAAGATATCTCATGAGCCTTATTCGAATGCGTTGGGCAGTGTATGTCATGGTCTGGTTTAGACCGGTTATTTCACAGGCTATCAGTGTTGTGAGCAAGTACCCTGACAAGCAATATTGGGTAGCGGTGAGATGGTAAGAAGACTACGTCTTTTCTTTCGAGAAGACAGGAGAAAAGGTGGTTGGGCATGTGGATTTAAATCTGGCAGACATGATCAACAAGATTGTTCCTGTAGAGAAGTTCAAGTTCTATGAAACTTTTCTGGGCTTGGCGATGGAGTAAAAAGACGACGGAGTGTGAATGAGAAACTATGATATGATGTAGAGATAAGAGAAGAGGCCAAGGAACTACACGGTTAAAGATTGAAGACTTGGTGGTGATTGTTGAGAAAAGTCTTAAATCTGAAGTTTTTGAGGTCGTTCGACCAGTCGTGGGACAGCTTCGACTGGTCATGAGAGGCGCTCGACCGGTCGTAGGTTTGAGCCCTGGCACGACTCAAAGTCCAGCGAGTTTTTGTTGTTTTTCTCTGTGGTCTTCCACTAGTCGTAGGTGAGCTTCGACCGATCGAAGGTGAGCTTCAACCAGTCGAAGGAGGCTAAGACCAGTGCTATAATTTTTAGGACTAGTTATAGGTTACGCAGTTTGTTCCACAATTTTGCGCAAAACTGTGGATATGAGTCCTTTTGCAACTGGGATGTGAAAGGAAAGTTACCCAAACTATAAATAGGTGTTCCTAGGATTTTTCTAGTGTATAGGAAATCTTTCTAAAGGGGTTCCAGGGAAATTAAAGGTTGTAGCAAGGGTGAGATTTGAGGTTGTTCGAATCGGGTAAGTCCTTTCTTTGTAATTTCTGTTTTTCATAGTGGAGATCTGTCGCTTTGTGCCGTGGTTTTTTTCCGAAAGGGTTTTCTACGTTAAATCTGGGTGTTCTCTGTGTTCTCTTGTGTGCTTGGTGCCATTGAATTGTTATCCTAGGTCTAGATCTGTGTGATTCCGCAGGTCAAAATCCCCAATAGTTTATAATGTTAGACTAATCTCTTATCTAAGGTTAAGGGATGAAGCTTGTAGTTAACTACAGTATTTAGTTTATTTGATTCAACAACAATAGTTTAAATGATGATATTAAATTGAATTGATTTTAATTTTTCTTTAAAGCCAATGAGTTGTTTATTTCTATATTTGTTTTGAACTATGGTTATGATGAATGCTTTGATTTAGCAATTTCTTAGCTTGATTAGAGAATGAATCAATCTGTGTATAATTGATTGATCTATTATAGACCTAGGTTATAGTAGATGCTCTTGATTCCTTGCAATTGAGATCCGAATGTTTCATGAGAAGATCATTCAATTGAAATCATGTTTTATTGGTATAGATGATTAGTTTAATATAATTATTCTCTAATTGGATATAATAGAATTTTGATTCCAATTGAGTTATAATAGTTGATTGCTATAAGTGAATTCCTGAATCAATATTTTATTAATTTTTTTAAAACTCATTTCACTTCGCTAGATTAAAAAACGTAGACAAACCATTAGCTTTAAATTAGTTTTAATTTTGTTCTCACCAAATTCCCTGAGGATTCAATCTCAATCTTACTGAGTTAAAATTAAACTACATCACAACCTTGCACTTAGGGTTGTCATCCTTTTGGATTGATCATCCTATCTAAGGGCCTTAGATCTGATATGTATGGATTATTTGATCCTAAGGGACAAACGATATAGGGACCCCAATTTTTAAATCAATCTGACTATAGGGTGGATTCCCTCAATCAAATCTAACTGTATATATCATTTTACACCCTAGATTTTAAGATGGTGATTGGACGGATCAGACCTGATCCCCACCATTCATGCATAATTTGGGATATATTTAACTTAATATCAAGAAACTATGGGTCGATTTGACGGTTTGAGGGGCTATAAAGATAAAGGGAACGAATCATACTTAGATCTAGATGTTCCTAATGTGGGATTTTAGCAGTTAATGGATGGTTCAAATTTGTCCAATATGATCAATGAATCAGTTAAAACAAGAGAAATAAGAAAACTCAAAATTTTATGAGATTCGGATCGTTTGGACTATGTCTAACAACGTTCGATTGATCGATCGAAGGCAGTAAAAAAATGCCCAACAACCAAAGTTTGAAATTGGAATCGAGATCGACAGATCAACATGGTAGTTCAATCAATCGAAGGCATAGTTCAGTCGATAGAACTGGCGGTTTCGATCAATTGAATGGGACAAAAAGTGTCCAGAGAGTTGTGTTGGAAATTTGAATTAATCTTGATCGGTCAAAGTAGATTTCAATCAAACCTCGATCAATCGATGGCAGGTCGATTGACCTTAATTGATCAACGATTCGCGAAAAATTTCTGTTTAAATTGAAAATCTAATGTTTTAATTATACCATGTGAAGCAATTATAATCCTTTATCATCTTGAGACATTGAAATAGTTAGAGCACTTTGGTTAATTAAGTGGACCCCACATGAAAAGATAACTATCTATATGTATTATGGGTGAAATCTAAGAGGATTCCAATCTAACGGTTGAATTTTCCGTGTGGGCAGTCATGAGTTAGGATTTGATCAACCCAAGGTGAACCGATCATAATGGTATAGGTAGATGTAAACAATGAAGTAATTGAACTATGTAATTAGGTAGTTTTCAATTGATTGAAAGTGAGGTAACATCTCAGAATTCACATTACCAAAATAGAGGTGAGTGATTCCAACATGTTTCCTATCTGTTGTAATTAAAATAATCATTTGGTTGTTGTGTTCACTATATTTACTTGTATGATTGTTTTGCTAAACTTGTAGATGTTAAAATGTTATTACTAGAACATTATGCCTAATGTGACAAATTGTTGATATGATGCATTGATCATTCCCATTCATTCACATCATACATCACGTTCCTGCATTGTTTCCTTAAGGGCTCTCTTCCTGAAAGACATATAGGTACTTACAGTACTGAGTGACCTAAGGGACCATCCCTAGATGCACATAATATGTGGAAGTCTACCAAGATGGTGGAAGCCTACCCTAGAAGGGAAGATGCAGGTTGATGAAATCTAACTTAAGTGGACTGATCAACCCACTTGATGCATTTGCACATCCAGGCATCTCATAACATTCATATATTTTTTTATTTTATTTATGATGTGCATGAACCAGGATAGGTTCACTCACTAGACCTGCCCATCTGACATTATATTAATGGAGAGATGATACAGATTTTATGGACAATGAAACAATTGCTCAATTCCCAAGATAAGAGGTTGAGCCAATGGATGATCCACAAGAGCAATGACTCTATCTTGAAGAAGATAAACTAGATGCGTTGAATTAGTAGCTTGTTGGAAATGTAACCTACGATGCACTCTTTGATTATTTTTTGGACTTTACTACAGTTGAGAGGCTTAAACTAGTGAATATTTTAAGTAATTGGTTGGCTAACAATTTAATAAAGCCCCAAATGGGTGGGCTGTAGTACAATATTTAGCTTTTATGATTGTTAAAGACATGTGGGTTGAATGTGTAAAACTTTCTTTGTAGTTGATGTATGTGAATGATTATGATGATTGAATGTAAAATGTCTTGATGAGTGGCTGAGCTTATGGACTATAGTACACTTAAATCATGCCTATGGGAAAATAGTAAAAATACTTGGTTTCAGTACACATTTTGTACGAGTCATAGTCCATAACTCAGGTACGACGGTGCACACTCTATATTCCAAATTATAGGGTGTGACATGTGTGGCTACATTAATGAAAGTTTTAATAGCTAGTGTCATCCAACCCAACATGATCATTAAACTAAATAAACTGGGTGAGCTGAGTTAACTCAGCCCAAGCTCTCTGGTCCATGTTCTTTCAAGAATGATTTTCATTTTTGAAGAACCAGAGCCAAATCTAATAATTGAGTTCGGATACCCATGCCACGCCTTGAAATCTAACACCTAGGCTGGCCAGACTCCACTCCATCTCAAGACATGATTTATAATTTAAGAATTTACGTACACAATTCTATAAATATAATAATATATGATTACAATAATCAAGACTATCATCTAAACTTCCATTATACATTTTTTATTTTATAATGTATACACATTAGAAAAGTAAATCTAAGCTAAGAAGACATCTAAATCTTCACTCTACTGCACTCCCTTACTATACATTCTTGAAATTCAATATCTACCATAATGGGTGAGCTTATAAAGCCTAGTAAGATAGCTTCTCACAGTTTGTCACATGTAATCACAGTTTAAGAAATCGCATAAAGAGAATTTTATCAAAATAAAAATAATCATGATTTTAATGAAAAAAGATATGTAAACCATACCTTTAGAAATATGTATGCAATGCATGGAACACACCATTATCATATCAATCACAGTCCAATTAATTATTAGAATTTTTATAATTTCTTTAATTCGGTTGGTTAACATTCTTTAATACAACAACTCACTTAATAATGCGGTTTACTTAATAATGAGTGTAGTGGGCTGAATTTTACACAAGCCGTCTCTCATTGTGGTATCAAGCTGTCTCTGATTTTATAAATCTATAAATACCCATGCATCAAAACTTCGTAACAGACCATAAGCAACAACATCAATGGCCATATATAGATCTCTCTTACTTGATTTTTTGCTCATTTTGCTAGCCTTTCTTTCTTCCCATTCAACATCATTCGCAACAGCATCATCATCACCTGCATTCTTAGAAGAAGAGGCACTCATGGAATGGAAAGCCAGCCTCTTGCCAGCACAAGCTCTCAATTCATGGTCTCTTCCTGCAGCTAATTCTAGCACCAACACGATATCTCCATGCAAATGGGATGGAATTCTCATGCAACAGTCTTGGAAGGGTAATAGAGATAAGCTTACCGAGTGCGCACTTGCAAGGTAAGCTCAATAACTTGAGCTTACCTTGTTCATCTCAATATCAGCGGCAAATCCCTCACTGGAACCATCCCAGCCCATATTGGCACTCTTTATAAACTCAAATCCCTTGATCTATCTGCAAATAATATAAGTGGATCAATACCTCTGGAAATAGGAAATCTTGTAAAATTGAAAGAGATGGACTTGTCCATTAACCATCTAGATTGCTCCACCCCTTCTACTTTAGGGAACCTGTCCATGCTCACAATTTTGTATTTATTTGAAAATCAGATTTCAGGCACAATTCCTAGTGAATTAGGGAATCTCAAGAATTTGGTTAAGATATCGTTGTTCAGTAACCTTCTAAGAGGTTCTATCCCTCCAAGTTTAGGAAACTTGACCAAGCTTACTTGTTTCTTATTTACTGTAAATTATCTGGTTCCTTGCCTTAAGAAATGATAAACATGACAAATCTTTCTATACTCCACTTGAGTGACAACAATTTCTCTGGCTATTTACCTCAGTTGTGCCAAGGTGTATCTCTTCAAGTATTCACTGCATTAAACAACTATTTCACTGGTGAGATCCCAAGAAGCTTAAGAAATTGCACTAGCTTAACAAGAGTGGGACTGGATGGAAACCGACTCGCTACAAATGTATCAGTAGCCTTTGGTGTATACCCACATCTCACATATATGGATGTCAGTGAAACCTTGTTGTTTGGTGAACTATCATCGAACTGGGGAGATTGCCGAAACTTGACAAAGCTTCAAATCTTGGTAACATGATCACTGGTAAAATTCCTCTTGAGATTGGGCAATTAATGCAGCTAGGAGTGCTTGATATTTCTTTCGAGCCTTTTACTAGGAGAAATTCCAAAGGAATTTGGGAGGCTGACTTCTATGTTTGACTTGACTTTAAATGATAACTAGCTTTTTGGTCAAGTACCCAAAGAGATTAGAAACCTATCCAATTTGGAGGTTCTTGACTTGTCAATGAATCACCTAAGTGGTCCAATACCACCTCAATTAGGGGATTGCTCCAAACTCCAGTGTCTGAAATTGAGCAAAAATGTTTTGAATGGAAGTATTCCTTTTCAAATTGGTAACCTAGTATACTTGCAAATCTTACTAGATCTAAGTCGTAATTCCCTCAGCGGAAAGATATCACCACAACTCGGGAATTGATTAGCCTTGAAAAGTTTAACCTCTCCTACAACATGTTGTCAGGCTCCATTCCGCCTTCTTTTGAAGGGATGTTCAGCTTGCAATCCATCGATTTTTCATACAATGCTTTAGAAGGTTCTCTTCCCGACTGCAAGACCTTTAAGAAGGCTCCTTTGGAGGCATTCATAAAAAATAACGGCTTATGTGGTGAAGTGTAGGGTTTGCGACCTTGCAATATCTCTTCAATAAGTCATGGCGATGTAAGGAATGGGTACAGAGTTGTGATCCTCATTATTCTTTCTCCTTTGGCGGCCTTGGTTGTTTTATCTGTAATCAACAGCATTTCTTACATTTATTACCAAAGAAGAAGAAGAAATATAGAGGAGAAACTGCAAAAGGGGTGGGTCAAGCTTAATGTTGATGGGTCATCTAGAGGTAATCTGGTCCCCTTTGGTGGTGGTGGCATCTGTAGAGGAGACAAGGGCACATGAGTTCATCTTTGCATTCTCGTTAGGTTATGGGACATCCTCCAATATCTACGCTGAGCTGCGAGCGATTCACGACGGTCTCTCTTACTGCTCCTGTTTAGGCCTTTCGAGAATAGAGTTAGAATTGGACTCCAGACTCATGGTAGATTTTTTGAATGGGAATGTCAGTCCTAGCTGGAAATGGGCCTATTGGGTGGCCAGAATCAAGAGACTTGGTGCTCAAGGTCAATTGAAATTTACCCACATTTTTAGCAAAGGGAATGGGCCTGTAGATGGTATGGCGCATTTGGGCAGCAAGATGCAGGCTTCTTCTCTAGTTAGGTAGATCTCTCCTCCCACGCCTCGTTAAAGGCAGCCTTTTCCTAGATAAAGTAGGCCTGGGGGCGATTCGGTTCGGCCTAGTCAGGGAAATCCAGCTTTCAGCGCAGTCCCTTGAGAGTTAGGCCCTGTCTCTCCTTCATTATGTTTCTTGTTCCATTTTGTCGTTCATCCTTATGTCAGTGTCTTTATGATAGGCTCCTTACAGGTCCTTTTTTCTTGTAGCAGCTCCAATGTCTATCTCATGTAAATTTTTCCCATGATGAATGAAAATGTCTTCTCAAAAGAAGAAGAAGAAGAAGAAGAAGAAGAAATATAGATGAAGGGGTTCTTGAAAGGAGCAATGAAAATCTATTTTCAATATAGAATTATGATGGGATTGCCATATTTGAAGACATCGTAGAAGCAACAGAGGACTTTGACGACAAATATTGCATTGGAATAGAGGGTATGAGAAAGTTTACAAAGCAAATCTACTCTCGGGCCACGCAGTAGCTGTGAAGAAACTTAAAAAACTCAAAGGTGAAGATCAATCTGATCAAAGAAGTTTTAGAAATGAGATACAAGCATTAACAAAATCTTCCATTGCAACGTGGTGAAGTTTTATGGCTTTTGTTCTCATGATCGATGCTCATTTCTAGTCTATGGATATATAGAAAGGGGAAGCTTGGCTAGCATCCTAAGCAACGATGAACGAGCTACACAGTTGGATTGGACACTTAGGGTGAAGATTATTAAAGTTATTGCCTATCCTTTATCTTACATGCACCATGATTGCACCTTGCCGATTGTTCATTGAGACCTATCAAGCAACAATGTTTGGTTGAATTCGGAATTTGAGGCTAGTGCCTGACTTTGGCACTGCACGATTATTGATATGCGATTCATCTAATTGGACTACGCTCGTAGGCACTTATGGATACATCGCTCCAGGTTAGTTGCTAGTACATTCTCCATGCTTTCATAGTTTTATTACCAATTTATATGTATTTAATTTTCTTAACTTTTTTTTTTCCAATTATATATTAGAAAGTTTGTACATTAGTTATCATGCTTCTTTTCGAATGCGGCAATCTAGGGTGATTGGAATATGAGAAAATTTGAATTTGAAAATTTCCCCTTTTCCTCATACCTTGCAAAGAAACATACAAGGGATTGCGTTGTTCCAATCCTCAACTTTATTTGACTAAAAATTATGACACATTCATGAATATTTAAAGCTAATACAACCATGTAATCGAAGATAACCCCATGTTCAACCATTAAATATCTGGCGATGGCTCTTTATTTAACTGTCCATTTGTTGGCCACCAATTGGATTGATAGAATCCTGATAAGTGTAATTTTTGGGGTTTGTTTCACAATATGGGCCATGTTTACAGATGGTCTAGACTAATTTACATGCATAGCAAGTGTGAGGCATGCTCACCTATGCACGTGCGCACTTTTGCACACGTGCACTTTTGTACACGTGTCATGGGAGTCGAATTTGAACGGTCCATAAGATACAGAATCCCATGAAACCTCATGAAGTGAATTTTCACCCTGATCTAAAATTTTGGTGGGCCATAGCAAAGAGAAATGAAAATCAAGGGAAGAAACTGTTTGCATTTTGCATGGCCCACCGAAGTCTTAGTTCAAAGTAAAAATTGGTACCAGAGGGTTTCACGAGGCTCTGCTTCATGTGGACCGTTCAGAGTTTTGAGAATCATCACGTATGATGAGTTCTCAAAAAAGTTTGTAGGTAGTCCGTGCGAACTGGTTCGCAGGTGAGCATTCCGCAGTGTAGATGAATGAATTATCACTATTTAAGAATGACTGAAAAATCTCCTTGGTTCTAGCCCCTACAATTAAATGTGAAAATGATGCATCAAGAAATGTGGTATCCTGCAATGCTCTGCTAAGAGAGCCAATACGATAGTTGGGTTTTCTCTATCGTACAAGGGTTCCAAAGCTCTAAGATACAAAACTGTTGTGATGTTCTAGATAGTGAATGCTGAACATAATAAAAGAAGTTCCAAGATTGGAAAATCCTAGCCATTGAATTTATGGCCTTTCTTGTTTAATGTGCACAATTGCTTATTTCTTTACCATAGATGATCAACACCAAAATGATTTGGATTTCCAAATTAGTTCGAAATTAGGAGAATTACTAATGCATGAGCCATCAAAATTGTCACCCACTATATATATATATATATATATATATTTCGATCTTTTGGATCTTGGAACTATGGAGCCACCAGTACAAACTTTTTTTTTTTTCCGGGCAGAAGTTCTGCCTATCATGTGCTATACATGTAAAGTGTGGGAATCCTTTCTAAAGTAAGGAAGACCAGTTTTATCCAACGTAACCTGACCCTTGATCAGACGAGGGAGGGAAACGAGACCTTGGAAGGATTTAGTCTGATCCGAGCTACCCATCTTTGCCAAACTCTCAGCCGGGCTGTTTGCTTCCCTAAAAACATGGAGAATCCGAAAGTTCCCCTGAGAGGAGAGACGTTTTATCTTTGTCAGCCAATAAGACCATTTCCAAGAAGTGGAGGAAGCCTTGGTTAGGCTGGACACCACCCAAGTAGAATCGGATTAAATGTGATGTTTGTGATCCCGATAGCCAAACAGAATTTAATTCCGTCATGCACTGCACGTAGTTCAACCGTGTTGTTGGAGGCAGTACCATAAGCACTTGTGAAGCTGAAAATTGGGTCGCCATGATGGTCCTGACAGATCCTGTTAGTCCAAGGGAGAACTCGGCCACGAGTCCTAGAAATATCCCCAGCTGATCGAGCTGAGAACTGCCCCGATGGCTCCAGTGGCCAGATGTGAGAATTGTCTGCGTCAGAGGTGCAGAAACCGTCGTTGACGATGTGGGACTTGAGCCAGCTAGGGAGAAGGTCGGAAGCTTCCAGCCTAGTACTGTCACCATCTAAGAAATCAGTCACTCTCATTTGTCTCCAAGAAGCAGAGATGTGAAGAGAAGGGAGAGAATCAAACGGGCCCAGTCAGTCCAGTTGGCACTCCACATATTGCAGTCCCCCCACCCTAGGATCCATTGGGCTAATTTATTAACAATGGGGAAAAGGTCCATCATCCTATTCCAGATTGTAGATGACAGCGCACAGTGACTGCCTGACTTGGGGTGAAAGGAATTTAGCTATTTAGATCGGATGAATTGCCCCCATAAATTGTTGTTGTCCTTCTGCTTGATCAACCAAGCCATCTTTAAATGAAGACCCGCCATCACATCTGTCAGCTGTTTGACTCCGAGACCGCCCTCCACTTTTGGTTTTACAAGGGAGGACCACTTTCGCTAATGAAGATTCGACCTTCCATCCCGCCAGCCCCAAAGAAAATTAGCAAACATCCTCTCTACATCCTTCAAGATACTCTT
The DNA here is from genome assembly GCA_037074715.1 of Magnolia kwangsiensis. Classification (NCBI taxonomy): domain Eukaryota; kingdom Viridiplantae; phylum Streptophyta; class Magnoliopsida; order Magnoliales; family Magnoliaceae; genus Magnolia; species Magnolia kwangsiensis. The sequence goes on from CM073588.1 coordinate 83,830,366, forward strand.
TGGCATAATGACAGTCGCTAAGGAGTGGGAAGGGATACTACTCAGAACCGATGAGATTAGCACTAGTCTGCCCACTTGGGAGAGAATTCTAGTAGTCCAACCTTGAATCTTTGTTGCCATCTTATCCAGGAGAGGGGCAAAGAGCGATCGCTTAGCTCGACCCTTGAAAATAGGGACCCCCAGGTAGACAAGATCAGTAGCAGATTTGTTAACGCCAATAGATTACTGAATGCCTTTGATTCTACCACTTGATAATTTTGAGGAACAATAAAAGGAACTCTTGTGAAGACTGATCCTTTGCCCCGACAATGATCGGTAATCAGAGAGGAATTTCTTGATTATTAGAAGGGAACGCTTGGAGTCGTTAAGGAATAAAACAGTATCATCTGCATACAGTAGATGGGATATAAGTGTGTAGCCCAGTTTCACCTTGTAAGGGATGCGTAAACCGCTTGAGCTAAGCTTGAAAAGGCCTCGACTCAAGACTTCAGGCAAGCATGAAAAGACTCGGTGAAGGGGGATCCCCTTGTCTCAGGCCATGTGAGGATTGGAAGAAATCACAACTGAATCTATTGACAAGAACTGAGAACCAGTTGTTTCCCTAAAAAGATTGAACTAAATTGACCCAAGAAGCAGAAAATTCGAATTTCAGTAAGACCTGACGCAGAAAATTCTATTCCACCCTATTGTACGCTTTCTCCATATCAAGTTTAAGCACAATGTTCCCACCTCTTACTTTTTGGTCCACATCTCTAAAAAGCTCTTGGGCTAGCGCAATATTTTCTGCCATTGAACGACCCCTCACAAATCCCCTTGCTCTAGGGAAATTACCTTCGGGAGGATAGAGCTCAGCCGATCTGAGATGATAAAGGCAAAAATCTTGTACACTACGTTACATAGACTGATCGGCCTATAGTTCGAGAAGGATTTGGCTCCCAGCTTTTTTGACACTAGGCAGATCAGCGTGGTAGAGAAGGCCCTGGGGAGATCTAATCCTTGAAAGAAGGCTTCCACAGCGGCAAGGATATCTTTTCCTATTATGTTCCAGCATCCTGAGAAGAAAGCACCAGAAAGACTGTCTAGGCCAGACGCACTGTCTTTAGGGAGCTTGTTGATAGCCGATTTAACTTCCTCAAGAGAAGGCTTCCTCATGAGCCCAATATTGTCTGCATCCGTGATAATGTGGGGGATACAATCAAGTAGATCATGAAAATCAGCTGCGGGAGAGGCCACAGCCTCAGAGGACAGCAGGGACTGCATAAAGGACACTGCAACGCTTTGAATCGCCGGTTGGTCTGAAAGAAGCTCACCATTTCCAATATGGATTTCCTGAATTCCAAGCCTTCTGACCCATTCAGTAGCCAGAAGATGGAAGAACTTAGTGTTTTTATCTCCCTCCTCCAACCAGGAGTTCCTGGACTTCTGCTTCCAGAATATTTCTTCTGCAAGTTCCGCCTTTGCCAACTTGAGACGGGCTTCCGCGATCTCAGCTGCCAGAACGGAGGGGTCCGACTCTGCTCTAGATTCCAAAGAGACCAAAGATTGTGCTACAAGTTAAACTTTTTTGAAGATATTACCAAAGACTTCTCGAATCCAGATGCGGAGATCTTGTTTGACTGCTTTCAGCTTCAGCAGCAAATTAATCATGGGCTGAGGGGAATGGTCAATTGCCCAAGCTTTTTCAATCACTTGGGAGAAAGAGGCATCCAGCATCCACATCCGTTGAAATCTAAAAGGTTTCGGGCCAGAGATGGAAGCTGAGGGGAAGGACATTAACGGAGGAGCGTGATCAGAGTTGAGTCTAGGGAGGTGCTTGACGAAGAAATTCGGGAAAGTTTGCAGCTAGCTACCATTGTAGAGAGAGTGGTCTAGCCTGGCCCAAGTGCGGGAGAGACCAGCATGGTTATTATTCCAGGTGAATCTGGAGCCTAAGAAGCCCACATCACAAAGGCCAGCCTTGTCAATTGCTTCTCTGAAGTCCCTCATACTTCCCAGATCTTGGTCCTTATAACTGATTCACTCAGAAGAGTCTATGACTGCGTTAAAGTCGCCAGCAACTGTCCAAGGACCAGAATATCCTGCAGCAATAGAATCCAGGGAGCTCCAAAGTGATTTACGCCTGATCCTAGAACATTTAGCATATACAAAAGATAGTCTGCAAGAAGAAAAATTATTTTGCAAGGACACATGTAAAGTGATCAACTGGTCAGATTTTCCTATGACTGAAATGGAAAGATCCTGATGATGGAAAATCCAGATTTTTTGGCCTTCAGGGATATTGGAGATTGATGAGTGGAAACCCAGTTTAAGCCCTATCCTCACTCTTCGACTATCTCTGGCCATGGGTTCGAGGATTGCAATTATGGAGGGGTTATGCAAGCGAATAAGCCTTTTCATAGTACGGATAGTGGCCGCATTGGCCAAACCACGGGCATTCCAAGAAATTATGCTACTTATCATAGACATTTCCTGCGTAATCAGCCCTTCTTTTGAATTGAAGCACTCTTCTATTTCCTTCCTCCAAGCCAGATAGAGGGTCGGAGCATAGCCTACTATCCGAGCGAGCAATCTTGTAAGGGGAGAGGTCTACAGAGAGATCCAGTTGACTGTAGACCGAAGTGCAGCCATCGGTAAGCCCCTATAGAGTCAGGGGATCAACTTTTGCTTTTATTAGAGGACTGGGGGTGAAGTCCGGGGACGAGACAGGACTACGCAAGGTTCCCCACTTCCTGGGGGAGTAAGCACTCCCTGGAAGAATAGGGAAACCAAGGCTAGTCCTTTACGTATCCACAGGGGAAGTCGGCACGAGAGAGGAAGTCGAGACAATTTCGGCTCCCTGATGGTCTAACTGAAACACCTCAACAGTGCAAAGAGAGGGAGAGAATTGTACTTGAGTGGAATAGTCAGGAGCCTGAGAAGCTGTAGAGGGAAGAGTTGAAGACAACTCTCCAGATAGACCCTCCTTGAGTCTAGTAGCAGCAACCTTAGATTGGTAGAGGTGGGACTCAGGATGAGGCTGTAAGATCGCCTCCGGAAAGGGAGCCGATGAAGAGGAAGGATCAGCAGGGGGGATCAACATCAACTGCAAGAGCCTTTGTTGTGGAGTGGCTTCAACTTGAGGCAGAGGGCTTTGGGGAGAATTTCCAACGGACGAAATGCTGGGGTGGGAAGAGACATTCTGTTGAACAGGTTGTGGGTGAAACAAACTTTCATCCAGATTGACTGCCTCTGATAGATCTTGGGTAGCCACAACATCCTTTTCAGATCCAGCATAGACAATCAGCTAGTTTACAACACTGGAGTTGGCCCCATCAAGATCAGGAACAATAGCAGGGGCCATGTTCCTGACGGGACTATGAGGCATTCTGCCGAAAGGTTGAGATGCTCCATTTTGACATTCAAGTTGGGCCTTGATATGAAAAACCTCACCCGCTGCAAGAAGCTGAATTGGGGGTTGTAGAGTTGCTTCATTAAAGTGCGATACTTTCACCCGGGCAAACATCTGGAAAATGCCAAATTGGGATAGGGTGTCGATACCTGTCACCACTCCAAATAGACTGCCCAGTTCATGAATCATAGATTCAGCGCACGCATGCACCGGAATTCTGAAAATCTGAATCTAGAACTCTTCTTGCGTTGCCTAAAGTGAAGGGGACCAGGGGAGGAGCTCTTGCAGCCCCATTTTCTTCCAGAGAGATGAATCAAAGACAAAATCTGAAAGATCCTTCCTAGATTTGAATGAGATTAGAAATTGACGGGATGAAATTCTGGCAACATCAATCGCTAAGGCAATGAATTTGGAGGATCTGAGGGCCTCAATAATCTGAAGGATGGAAATCACCTTGGAGCCAGATGAGCTTACCAGAGCTAGTTCGAGATCTTTCAACTTGCGGGAGACCTATGTCGGGTCAACTGTAACTTTAAGGGTTCCTTTGATCATTCAAAGGGCCAGATTTAGCTTGCAGTTCCCATCTATGGGGAAGGTGGGATATACCCCTGCGCTCGACGTGCTCTGTTTGTCAGGTTAGAGTAACTGGAGTATCAGGTGCGATGCCACTGGAGGAACGCAGGATGGGTTTTGGATGGGCATTCTTTACAGTGACCTCCCTACCATCGATCCTTTTCCCATGAAGGACACCCATTGCAACTCTAGCATCATCTTCATAGTAGAATCGAACAAATCCATAGCCTCTGGGTTTGGATGTACCTAGGAAAAATTGAAGGTAAACCTCTGCAACCCACCCATATTTATGGAAGATCTTCAGAACATCTTCAGTGGAATAGCTAAACGGAAGATTACCCACAAATAAGCATTTTGGGTCAGGGAGATTTCTCCGGCGACCTTTGCTGATCGATTTCCCCCTCCTACAGGAGGGGGTGTGGCGCCCTCTCATGCCCTAGAAATCGCCCTAGAAATCGCCCTCTGGCACCACACCTCTTAATTAAATTCTGCACCATCAGTACAAACTTAAAACCTGAGAATATATCATAGAAACACGCACACTTACATGCACAAAGATTTGGTTTCTCGGTCCATAATATTGATACTAAGTAATTTTGCTACCATATCTTTGATACACTCGGGCTCACACATGCCAATTTCTGCGTTTGGGACATCTGAGCTGTACATAAAGGTAGGCCCAGCCATGCAAATGACCAAACAATTATTAAGTTACTCTTCTTATCAATGCGGCTGGTGAGTGGACCATCCCAATTGTTTAGCATGATCGTCCGAAAGTTTGGCCCATCTCATGCATGTCCCAAATGTACCACACACATCACAGTTGGCATATGCCTAATTAGAAGCAGAAAAACTTCAAACATATGAATCCTAGTTTAAGGAACTCAGGTGATTTTTTATGTATCATTAAGAATTTAGGTATTGATGGTTAACAAAGAGAAAAGAACATGATTCAAGCATCTTCTTTCTTTCAGAGTTTGCATATACAACAAGTGTGACTGAAAAATGTGACGTATATAGCTTTGGTGTTGTGGCACTTGAAGTGATGTTGGGAAGACATCCTAGGGAGCTCGTATCCTCTTTGTCATCATCAAGTAGTTAAGATACATTGCCAAAGGATATGTTGGGACTGACATCTCTCAGATCTGATGGCTGAAGTTGTACAGCAAGTCATATTTACGGCGTCCATTGCACTTGTATGCATTCAGCCAGATCCGAACTCTCGACCAACCATGCACGACGTGGCTAAGGAGCTATCGATTGGTGGGCCTTCTTTCTCAATTGAGTCATTTCATGCACTTTCATTATGTCAACTCATGGATCTCAGGGTATGATTGGGTGGATGAAAACTTAAACCATGTGTTTATTACATGTAAATCATGATTATAGTGGTGTTTTTCTTATTATGATATGTACACAATTTGGTGTGTTGAATCATATTTTTTATCAAGACTGTAGATTTCTAGGATTGGTGATTAAAATCCAAATGTAATAGAAGTAGGTTTGAATAAAAAAGATATTTTCGTATGTGATGGGTTATCTTCTAATTGAAGTTTTTTAAGCTAAAGAATTTATCTTTTAGGAATTCCATTTTTGGTCTAATGTATTATCGAAAGTTCAAGAACGGGTTTATTTACCTATAAGAGAGTATAAATTGTGACTTCATTAATTAGAGTAAAAAAGAAGAAAAACAAATACTGAAGAAGAAAAGAACAATGAATTTCACAACTTGCAATGTAACTTATAGAAAAATAAATCTAAATTTATAATTATATAAGTGTGTTGGACTATTGTTATAAGAAAAATAATTATTAAAAAATTATTTAAAAATAACAGAAGTGTTAAGAACATGCACTAAAAAATTCATTTTGTTAAATTCATATAAAATTAATTATAAATAATTGTGATAAGTAGAAAGCCATTAAATAAAAAGAGAAGTATGAAAAGGTTTATATATATATATATATATATATATATATATATATATATATATATATATATATATATATATATATATATATATATATATATATATATATGAGGCATGCTCACCTACACACCTATGTACGTGCGCACCTTTGCACACATGTCGTGGGTGTCGAATCCTAACGGTCCATGAGATGCGGAATCCCATGAAATCTTAGGGGGTGAATTTTCACCCTGATCTAAGATCTGGTGGGCCATAGCAAAAAGAAATTCAAATCAAGGGAAGTAACTATTTACATTTTTCATGGCCCACCGAAGTTTTGGATCAAAGTAAAAATTCACACTAGGGGGATTTATGAGGTTCTGCTTCATGTGGACCATTCAGATTTTTGAGACTCATCAGATATGATGAGTTCTCAAAAAAGTATCTGATGAGTTCTCAAAAAAGTTGGTATGTATCACGTCCGAACTGGTTTAGAGGTGATATATATATATATATATATATATATATATATATATATATATATATATATATATATATATATATATATATAAAAGTGCTTCATTGTAATATATCAAGTAAGAAATATTTAATAATTCTTTTACCATTTTTATTTGAATCCATCTTCCTCCTTTTCCACCTCATGCCCGTGTGAGAATGTGAGTGCGAACGGCCTCTTTTCATACAACATGACTCAAGGTAGTTGTATTGTAGCTCAATCCAAAGTGTTTACTTAATTGGTAAGTCTACTAGGGCATATTGATCACCCTACCCTTTCTTTACATGCAACCCTGATATTAAGCAATTCAAAACTATCATCAGAGGCCTTCATTGCATGGATATTTCCCAAAATTCATGTAAATTGCATAATCCTTCTCACCCTTTTTTTCCTAAAAGAGGAGGTGTTCCAAAGAACTTCAGTTGGCCTTGTCGCAACTATCTTCTTTCTCCTTATTCAAAAGTCCTTCAATAGTAAATAAAATTAGTAATGGAGAAGTCTACCCATCACCGACTTCCGTTACAACAAAAAAGGCATTTAGCCTTAGTTCAAAATTGTGGTTAAAAATGTTAAAAACTGAGGCTAAATCTTTTAGCCTCAATTTTAACTCGATTATCCAAATAGAGGCTGAAACCTCAGTGGCTAAAGGCTTTAGCCTCAATTTTAGTAACCGAGTCTAAAACAACTTATATTAGCCTCAGTTCTTCAAGTGAAGTTAAAAGAATATTTTTCACTTCAATTATCTTGAAATGAGGCTAAATCAAAATTTTAGCCTCCATTGTTTTCAACCGAGATTAAATTCAAATTTTAGCCTTGGTTACCTCCAATTGAAGCTAAATCTATTTTTAACCTCGATTGTTGACAATCGAGGTTAAAGCCTTTAGACACGGGAGTTATAGTCTCAATTTAGGTAACTGAGACTAAAGATGAATTTAGCCGTTGTTGGCATCAACTGAGACTAAATTCACTTTTAAACTCAGTTCTCAACAACTGAGGCTAAATCATTTATTTTAACTCATTCATAAACTTGTGCATAGTCAGTTAGATCCACAATATTAGCAATAATATTTTAACCCATTTCAGTGCTTCTTCGTCGTCTTCATCGCAAGAAGATCGCGAGAAGACGTCTTGGGCAATGGTGCTCCTCCCTGAAGAGTAGTTCCAATGCAAACTTCCGACTATATAAAGATTAACATTATCCATTGAATCTCACAAAAACCCACCAAAACCCAGTAAATCTTTTTCAATTTCCAATTCAAGGAGACTCAATTTTTAATGTCAGAGGATGAAAAATTATGGGTTCTCTCTCTCAAACAAAATCAAACTAAAAAAAGAAAAATATTTTCAAGTCTCAGTTTAAATAACTTGAAACTTCAAAGTTTAGAACATGAAAAACGCAAAAAGATGGTTCTATTTCTCTGAAACAGAACCTAGAAAAATTCTTTAAATCCCAATGCAAGACACCATAAAATCAAGTGCTTGAAAAGAATGAAACTTAATGGGTTTTTCCTCTCAAATAAAACCCAAGAAAACCCAGAAAGAGTCTTCAATTCTCAGTCAAAAAAAAATTGGAATCCCAATCCATGAAACATGAAAAAATAGAAAGAAAAGAAAAAGAAAGAAGAAAAATAGAGATGGGTTTTCTCCCTCAGTCCAAGAGACTTGAAATCTCAACACATAAACTGAGAAGCTATGAAAATAAGATGGAAATCTCTCTCTCTGAGAAGCGTTCGAGGCTCGACATTTTCTTCCTATTATTTATAGGAGAGAAACGTTAGAGGCTCTAATCCATCTTGCTGGCCATTATTTATAGAAGAGAAACGTTAGAGGTTCTAATGCATCTTGCTGGCCTGTAAGTGACCTATCAAGCAGTTGCTTATGAACACTAGCATTTAAGCTAATGTGACTACTGGGTTTCACTCCCAACCTTGAATCTCATTTCTCACCGTGCATGTGATGTCTTTTTGAGGATTTATATCCAGATCTGTTATGTACAGATCCAGATCTCATTTCCTATAATCATGTTGCCTCAAATATGATATTTTGGCAATGGATCTGTCCTCCCTGCAACACCCTTTTGAATCATATAGCCCCAGAAATCAGAATGTCTGCTTTCTCAGGCAATTCAACATCCTCAACTTTACCTTTGATCACCTATAATATAAAGAACAAAAATCCTCACGAAAATGGGAACAATGTAGCAACAAGGTAAGTTCGGCAAAGAACTCAAAAAAGTCAGGTATTAAGTTTAAACTGCAAAATAAAATCACACCGTAATCTATTCTCCCAATGAAGGATTCCCAGCAATAAGTTTGCGTGCATATTCTGCCATTTCAGATGCCTCCACCGCATAAACATGTTTAGCACCAACGTGAATAAATGAACAAATTATTGGGATCAATCCACAAACTTCACCATAAACATACTTTGTTGATTGAATAGGTGTGCATACCTGAGCAGCAAATAATGAAAGAATACCACTACTAGCACCAACATTAACCACCACATGACCATGGAAATCTGCGAAATCTGCACAGTTCTCAATAATTAAATGCAACATAATAGGTTCCTGAAACAAGATTGTGTTTAGCATGTCAATGGAAGATGCAATATATTGACTGTAAATGCTGACCATAAATAAAAATCATGCATACACATGCACCCATGGGAAAAATAAATGCATGCATGTAACGTAATTGTATGTTGGATGAAGAAATCAGAGTATACCTTATAAAGGTCAACTGGCCTTTGAACGCTTGCATTGTCAGGCTCGATCTCAGTTTCCTTGCCTGTTTCTTGTTCAATTAACTTAGTTGAATGGTCTATCGTCAGATAACATATTGGATTGTTACGTTTAAAAAAACTAAAGTATATTAAATGACAGAGAAAAAGAAACACAATAAAAGATATAATACATCAATTAATTTGAAAGAGGGAAAACGAATAAATACTCACACAAGGTTACTTATCAGTGGATCTTTTGGCTTAATAGATGAGGTACGGGGTAAAAAAAGAGACTGATCCAAAGCTGTTCATAAGGTCACATGGACCTGGATAGAGTAAAAACAAAAATATCTGCTTGATCCAAAACTTGTGTTCCCTCAAGAGGTTTTTAATGATAGGTGTTCAATTCCTACTGTTTTGTCTGCTGTGGCCCACTGATGCCTTTGTGACAACCACTCCAGCCTCAAAAAGTTTTTAATGATAGGTGTTCAATTCCACATTGCAGTTAATAAGGCACTTGATTCACCAATTAAACATGTGAAGAGTCAACATTCCATAAGCAATGCAGCTATAAGTAGTGATACGCTTGAAATCAGTGGCACTAAGAAATTGTTGGAGATTTGAGCTGCGGAATCACACAGATATGAACTAGGATAGCAATCCAATGACACCAAGTAAATACAAGAGAACACAGATTTAACGTGAAAAACCTTTACACGAAAAAATCACTGCACAAAGCGACAGAATTTCACTATGAAAATACAAATTACAAAGAGAAAGGACTTACCCGATTTAAATGACCTCAAATGTCACCCTTGTTACACCCTTTAGAAACCCTAAAATTCCTTTAAGAACCCTTAAAACCCCTTTAGAAAGCCTTAGTATACTTTAAAATAGCCCTAGGGACCCCTATTTGTAGTTTAGAAAATTCCACTTATGCACCTCTTTGAAACCGCCTCAAATTTACGTAGTTTGCGCAAAATCTGCATAACCTTCGACTAGTCGAGCCAGATCCACGACTGGTCGAAGGACCCGAAAATCTCAAACACATCACTCGCATGACTTTGAGTCGAGCTGACCTCGACTGGTCGAGCAGCGTGGTGATCAGAAGACACTACGCCAAAACAACGAAAAAAGGACGGTTAAAAACCGTCTCAAATGATAAAAAAAGACGGTTTTGAATCGTCGCATGGGCCGTCATATTTTGGGGCGTCATATTACTTAAAGGACGGTCATGAACCATCATTCTTATTGACATTTAAAGGACGGTCATGGACTGTCACGCCCCAAACTCAGAAACCGGGCTCACAAAATTTCTGATTGCCGAATCCGGCGCCGACAGCCTCCGTAGAACCTCATTCTCGGCTCCTAGCTCCCATTCGCCAGGTTTCGATCTTGGGATGCTACGAGGAGGATTTTCAACATCAGTTTGATTCGTAATAAGCATAACCAATGGCATAACCCACAAACAACAACCAAGAACTCCATTACATTTCCACTATGATAAAAAACTTTACAAGTACAATGAGCATAAAGGGAAATACAATGGTGAAGAACAAAAACTCCAAAATAATTTACAACGTGCCCCTGCCTCAACGCTGCTGCGAACCAACGTCACCTGCACGCAACAGTCGTGCATAAGCTTATAGAAAGCTTAGAGGGTGGTGAAAGTGTGTGCGCAAGGTAGTAATATGATTATGTAATGTCAGAATAATGCGGAATATACAGATGGATCCATAATATCATGAGCCGTATTAAGGCTATGCAATGCAAGACATGAATGGTATCGGCCATCCCAAGGCCATGCGATGTGCAATGCAACTCAATCATACAAATCCTCATCTATGTCCACACATCAATACAGCTCAAATATGGGATATCACCGGGGTCTAGTACACTCTAAACCAGATTGCCGCCACATCGCACGCAATAAGGTAAGTGGAAGAGACCTCACTATCCGTCTGTCAATATCAGGCGCGACTCGTCGATAGCGGACCCATTCCTCGAGCTGGTCAAACTCAGCCTAGCATTGCCGCCTACTCTCGGGCGGATAAGGCCGCACCACCTTCCAACCGACCACGACACAATGGAGAGCACGACCGTCTTGTAATTGGCACTCAACGCTCATCTACCCACTCGGTCTAGACGTTGGAGCAACTTCCTGGTACCATAAGGGTTTAGTGACTTTCACCTAGGGATATCTATAGCACCCCATGTAGAATAAAATTTTCGGTATTCAATCCTACCAACCACGATCTGTCTGTGAAGGCTACGGCCCCGATGTCACTAGGGCGTACAGTAACCATATCACACAATGCGAGATGCATGAATCACACTATCCAATCATGCAGCAAATCCTTGCACGTATTGTGCACTCATGCAGGGCAACACCGCCTAATCGGGTCCCATAAACAATCTCCCCGAAGGCATATGTTATGATCAGTCACTTCTCATATCAAGCATACATATGATGCATATGATCATGAGTCATGGAACTATACTAAACATGTTATAATGAAATGAGCTATTCTGACAATGCAGATGGACCTGGACGGCCTATACATAATAAGTACGGCCTAGCAATGGGCCCTAAGGAGAGTCGTAATGTGGACATCCAACCAACATTACACTCGCAATGTGGACGTCAAACCAACATTGTTCCCAAGGCACGATCTTCTTAAACATCGCTACATAATCTGTATTGGGATTACACATTGCAATGGACCTTAGGTTCATCCCATTGGGCCTTACATATATATCAAATGGGCCATATCTTATGGGCCTTTTATTCATCAGATGGGCCATATAAATGGGCCACACCAATGGGTCTTATGTGCATTGCAATGGGTCATAACCCGTGGGCCTTAGATTGCATCAAATGGGCCTAATCTCATGAGCTATATACATATCAAATGGGCCTAATTCTGTAGGCCGTATATAATCAAATGGGCCTAAACCCCTAGGCCTTATATAAATCAAATAGGCCTAAATTCATAGGCTTTATATAATTCAAGTGGGCCTGGTCTCATAGGCCTTAAGATATATCAAATGGTCCAATCCCATGGGCCTTACATCCAAATCAAAGTGGGCCCCAATAACTTTCACAATTACATTTAAGATGAGCCTCAAATCATACCAAGATGGGGTCCACTTGGACTGTGGCTCTGGCTCATTCTTAGACTCATTCCACAAAATGATCTTTAAAAATGGGTGGACAGATTAGATGCAGCACCTGCATCAATGGTGGGGGCCCACGTGAAGGCCCACCATCGTGAACATTATATATTGTATAATATATAAACAACATATATAGTATGTATACAATATTATATATATATACAATATAATATATATACATATATATAATACAATATAGTATATATATGTATATATATACACATACACGCTGCACATACTCACGCTACATGCACACACGCACACACACCCACACGCACGCTCAGCCAGCTCCACCGTCCGCTGGACGGTGAGAGAACATGCAGTCATGGTGGGCTTCCACCGTCCGCCTGGACGGTGGATATTAAATGCATACATCAATGTGGGTCCCATGTGGGGCCCACCTAAATGTTTAAGTGGCATCCAAGCCGATCATAAGGTCATTCTGACCTGGATGAAGAGAACCCACAAATATCATCTTGATCCAAAACTTCTGTGGACCCCAGAAGGAGTCCCAATGGTAGATGTTCCATACACTGTTTCCTGTGATGCGGGCCACCTGAGCGTTGGATCAGCCTCATTTTTGGAAGGGGGCCCACTGCTGGGGGTGGCCCGCCTTGTGGACCAGTCGGATGGCAAATGAGCATCATGGTGGGGCCCACGGCAGCAGCCGTGGGTGGCTGTCCGCCCGCCCGCTGCATGCAGCTGCTGCTGCTGCAGCACTTGTCAGAAACAGAGAGGCAATGCCTCTTGCAATTTTGGGAAAAACTTGATTTTTCGGGGTATTTCACACATGGGGCCCGCTTAAAAAAAATTCGCCCCGGCCATTGCGTTCTTCAGCTCGTAACCAATCCAACGGGTCTAATATAGAGTATTTTCTATGTTTAGAGAATAAAATAAATTGAAAAATGATCTTTTGAAAGGTAGGGATGCAACCCACAACGCTATGGCCCACCAGATCTCCCAATCAACCCCAACTCTTGGCTCAACGCCTAAAATTAGATGGAGAATGGGATGGACGGTGTGGATTTCATACTTACATCAAGATGGGGCCTAAGCAATTGGACCACCCCAAAAGTCTCTTTTTCCTTTCTTTTTTTTTTTATTTTTCATGCAGGGACGTCCAGCGTCCCAGACGCTGGTAGGCCCTGTTGAAGTGGGCCACCACTGATGGATGATGTAGTTACAACATTTAAGGTGGGCCCCACTTGAAGAACACTTGGACACAATACCTTAAGGTGGGGTCCATTCAAGTGGGCCACACAAACTTATTACATAAAATAAAATAAAAATAAAATAAAAAGAAATAAAAAGGGAGAGAGACATGGAGAGTGGGACACACTTGTGATGAAGGGACCTCGACATTATGGGCCTTCCCTTAAAAGCAAATCATACAATCAAAAGGGTCCCTCAACACATGGGACCACCAAGATCGAGAATCAACGGTGGAGATCCTCTCTCCACCAAAATGGACAGTCTAGATGACCTTTCGCAATGAAATAAACATCATGATGGGGTTCATGGAGAATGGCCTCATCATGGAATGATCATGATGATCTAAGTGGGCCATCGGCCTCATCTTAGGGTCCCAAGTGAGATCCAAACCATTGATCAGTTGGCCTCACTTGGCCCATCTCAAAAATAGGAAAAACTAGTATGATCTAGCACCCACCGTCCGATCTTCTTGCTCCTAGGGGTTCCTTGGCACCTTAGCTTAGATTTCAATGGATGAGATGAGGAATAGAGGGTTGAGATGAGAGATGGTGGGGTAGGAAAGTGGGCCACTTGGAGCTTAGGAATGTTTGGAGAATTCCATACGTGGGATTTTCTTTTGCTTAGAGATTTTTGCAAATGAGAAAGAGAGGAGTTATAAAGGGAGAGAGAGTGATGGATGGATGTGGTGAGTGATGGTTGTGTAAGAAATCCTTGACTTTTGAGGCCTTTTGTGTAAGAGAGGTATGGGCTTTGTAAGAAAAGTTTGACTTTTGAGGCTTTTTGTGTAAGAGGGGTATGGGCTTTGTAAGAAAAGCTTGACTTTTGTGGCTTTTTGGGAATGGGTGAAAGGGATGTGTACTTGATATGTGATGGATTGATGGATTGATTGATTGATTGATGGGATTGATGTGATTGATGTGACACATCGTAGAGATTCTCTTGGGTTTCGCAATGTGCGGCGTTTTCCTCGCACCGAACGTCGGTCTACAACTCTTGATTAGGGTATCGACTCGGCGCGCAAATCGCGGCATCAGAACCGCAGCGACGGCGCGGTCGCTATGGTAGTGGTTTTGGGCTGAGTCGACTCGAGTTGTTGGCATATGAATCAGGATCGTACGTAAGCATCGGTTAAGGGTCGAAGGTTGCCGAAATTCGACCGGTAAGACCGCGGAAGTATATGGAACGGTACGGTCTAAGATACGGGTCTTACATGGACCGTCCTTAAAAAGGACTGTCATGAACCGTCTCTTATGACCCTTAAAAGGATGGTTATGGACCGTCCTTCAAAAGGACTGCTATGAACCATCTCTTATGAACCTTAAAAGCATGGTCATAGACTGTCCTTTAAAAGGACTGCTATGAACCGTCTCTTATGAGCCTTAAAAGGACGGTCATGGACCGTCCTTAAAAAGGACTGTTATGAACCGTCTCTTATGAACCTTAAAAGGACTGCTATGAACCGTCTCTTATGACCCTTAAAAGGACGGTCTTCGACATGTCTCATATTTGAATATTTAAAAAAATATGGACCGCCTAGAGCTGTTAGAACACCTGTTACAATATATTTCATCGTATTCTTCCTAATATATACCTGTTATATAATATATTTCATCATATTCACATTCACATCCATCTAAACCCAAACTACGTAAATCCATCCAAACATAAACTACATTCATCCAAACACAAACAATCTTATCCACATTACATTCATCCACGCATAAATACATACAAGTTTAACATCATAAAAAAAAAGGAAAAAAATCAGGAACAATTTTCTTTTTGTCTCTTTCATCTAATAAAAAAATATTCAACCAACAAAACATTATAATTCAGAATCATGAAGAATTGCAGAAACTTCATTCACTTTTTTTTTTTTTCAAAAAAGTGGGCACACTTTTTTTAAAACTAATCATTAAAATAAAACTAATGCAAGCAAATAATGTAAAAGAAGTATTTCAATTCAAGTTAATAGAAACAATAACAAAAATTAAAGCTTTGTAAAAAGGGGCATGTGTTAAAAGGGATACATTTTTATTTGTTGCCATGTGATTAGGCTACATTATTATAACAATTGAGTTTGGGTTTGGGATCAGGTTTAGGTTTAGGTTTTCAAGTTTAGGTTTAGGTTTAGGTTTAGGTAAGAGAGTTGAGATTAGGATTAGGTGTAGGTCTAGGTTTAGGGATTTGAGAATACATTTAGGTTATAGGTTATAGGTTTAGGTTTAGGTTTAGGTTTTGGGTTTAGATTAAGGTTAGGTTATAGGTTATAAGTTTAGGTTATAGGTTACAGGTTAAGGTTTAGGTTATAGTTTTTGGTTTAGGTTTAGGTTATAAGTTTAGGTTAAGGTTTCAGTTTAGGTTATAGGTTATAGTATATAGGTTATAGCTTTAGGGAATTGAGAATAGGTTAAGGTTTAGGTTTAGGAAATCGGGTTCGGGTTCGGGATCGGGTTTAGGTTTGGGTTTTCAAGTTTAGGTTAGGGAGTTGAGATTAGGATTAGGTGTAGGTTTAGGTTTAAGGATTTGAGAATACATTTAGTTTTAGGTTTAGGTTTAGGTTTTAGGCTAAGGTTTAAGTTATAGGTTTAGGTTTAGGTTATAATTGTAGGTTATAGGTTTAGGTTTAGGTTAGGTTATAGGTTAAGGTTTAGGGAATTAAGAATAGGTTAAGGTTTAGGTTTAAGAAATCAAGTTCGGGTTCAGGATTGGGTTTAGGTTTGGATTTTTAAGTTTAGGTTTAAGTTTAGGTTAGAGAGTTGAGATTAGGATTAGGTGTAGGTTTAGGTTTAAGGATTTGAGAATACATTTAGGTTTTAGGTTATAAGTTAAGGTTTAAGTTTTAGGTTTTGGTTAAGGTTAGGTTATAGGTTATAAGTTTAGGTTATAGTTTATAGGTTAAGATTTTAGGTCATAGGTTTTGATTTAGGTTAAGGTTATAGGTTTAGGTTTAGGTTTTGGTTAAGGTTTAGGTTTAGGTTATAGATATGGGTTTAGCGAATTGAGAATAGGTTAAGGTTTAGGTTTAAGAAATTGGGTTTGGGTTCGGGATCGGGTTTAGGTTTAGGTTTTCAATTTTAGGTTTAGGTTTAGATTAGGGTGTTGAGATTAGGATTAGGTATAGGTCTAGGTTTTGGGATTTGAGAAGGTATTTAGGTTATAGGTTTTAGGTTATAGGTTTAGGTTATAGGTTTAGGTTTAGGTTTTGGGTTTAGGTTAAGGTTAGGTTATAGGTCATAAGTTTAGGTTATAGGTTATAGGTTAAGGTTTAGGTTATAGGTTTTGGTTTAGGTTTATGTTAAGGTTTAGATTTAGGTTATAGGTTTTGGTTTAGGTTATAGGTTATAGTATATAGATTATAGCTTTAGGGAATTGAGAAGAGGTTAATGTTTAGGTTTAGGAAATTGGGTTCGGGTTCGGGATTGGGTTTAGGTTTGGGCTTTCAAGTTTAGGTTTAAGTTTAGGTTAGAGAGTTGAGATTAGGATTAGGTGTAGGTTTAGGTTTAAGGATTTGAGAATATATTTAGGTTTTAGGTTTAGGTTTACGTTTTAGGCTTAGGTTTAAGTTTTAGGTTTAGTTTTAGGTTATAAGTGTAGGTTATAGGTTTAGGTTTAGGTTAGGTTATAGGTTTAGGTTTAGGGAATTGAGAATAGGTTAAGGTTTAGGTTTAAGAAATTAGGCTCGGGTTCGAGATCGGGTTTAGGTTTGGGTTTTCAAGTTTAGGTTTAGGTTTAGGTTAGGGAGTTAAAGATTAGGATTAGGTGTAGGTTTAGGTTTAGGGATTTGAGAATACATTTTAGTTTTAGGTTAAGGTTTAAGTTTTAGATTATAGGTTAAGGTTTAGGTTTTAGGTTTAGGTTAAGGTTAGGTTATAGGTTATAAGTTTAGGTTATAGGTTATATGTTAAGGTTTTAGGTCATAGGTTTTGGTTTAGGTTAAGGTTATAGGTTTAGGTTTAGGTTTAGGTTTAGGTTATAAGCTATAGGTTTAGGGAATTGAGAATAGGTTAAGGTTTAGGTTAAGAAAATTGGGTTCGGGTTCGGGATCGGGTTTAGGTTTGGGTTTTTAAGTTTAAGTTTTAGTTTAGGTTAGGGAGTTGAGATTAGGATTAGGTGTAGCTTTAAGTTTAGGGATTTGAGAATACATTTAGGTTTTAGGTTTAGGTTTAGGTTTAGGTTATAAGCTATAGGTTTAGGGAATTGAGAATAGGTTAAGGTTTAAGTTTAGGAAATCGGGTTCGGGTTCGGGATCGAGTTTATGTTTGGGTTTTCAAGTTTAGGTTTAGGTTTAGGTTAGGGTGTTGAGATTAGGATTAGGTGTAGGTTTAGGTTTAGGGATTTGAGAATATATTTAGGTTTTAGGTTTAGGTTATGGTTAGGTTATAGGTTAAAACTTTAGGTTATAGGTTATAGGTTAAGGCTTTAGGTCATAGGTTTTGGTTTAGGTTAAGGTTATAGGTTTAGGTTTAGGTTTAGATTTAGGTTTAGGTTATAAGCTATAGGTTTAAGGAATTGAGAATCGGTTAAGATTTAGGTTTAGGAAATCGGGTTCGGGTTTGGGATCGAGTTTAGGTTTGGTTTTTCAAGTTTAGGTTAGCGAGTTGAGATTGAGATTAAGTGTAGGTTTAGGTTTAGGGATTTGAGAATACATATAGGTTTTAGGTTTGGGTTTAGGTTTTAGGCTTAGGTTTAGGTTTAGGTTATAAGTGTAGGTTATAGGTTTAGGTTTAGGTTAGGTTATAGGTTATGGTTTAAGGAATTGAGAATAGGTTAAGGTTTAGGTTTAGGAAATCGGGTTCTGGTTCGGGATCGAGTTTAGTGTTGGGTTTTCAAGTTTAGGTTTAGGTTTAGGTTTGGGAGTTGAGATTAGGATTAGGTATATGTTTAGGTTTAGGGATTTGAGAATACATTTAGGTGTTAGGTGTTAGGTTTAGGTTTTAGGTTATCGGTTAAGGTTTAGGTTTAGGTTGTAGTTATAGGTTTTGGGATTTGAGAATAGGTTTAGGTTACAGGTTAAGGGTGTGGTCCCCGCAAATACAGATATAACCATGGCCTGTTCAAATGGCCAGGCCCCTCCAATGTTCTTCATAAGAAATGGACAGCTTCATCATAGTCATAATAGCAGTTTCCACTTTTTAGAGACCCCGTTGAACATCTGGATAGCTCCGACGCACATCTAGATCTGCTCCAACAAATTCGAGTTAATACATAAACACGGCCTGTCCAAATGGCTAGGTCGCTCCAATGCTGTCCATAGAAAATTGACAGCTTCATCATGGTCATAATAGTAGTTCTGACTTTTCAGGGACCCCCACTCAACAGTCGGATAGCTCCGACGCACATCCAGGTTTGCTCTAACAAATTCGAGCTAATACAACGGCCTGTCCAAATGGCCAGGCCACTCCAATGCTGTCCATAGGAAATGAAAAACTTCATCATAGTCATAACAACGGTTCCCACCTTCCAGGGACCCTCGCTCAACATCCGGATAGCTTTGACGCACATCCGGGTCTGCTCATTTAAATAAAATGGATTTTCAAGATCATTTAAATAAAATCAGGTCCAATCAACAATCTGACCTGGAGTATTATGTTAGCATTATTGACGGCACCTCGAACCTTGTTTAAATCCAGGTTGTAATCTGTGGCCATTGATTCTATTTGTCTTTCTGTGAAGTTGGCGACGATTTCTGCATTAAACCCGATGAAAGCAGCCCTAATAATAAAGAACATTTCTTTCCATGAATTCATTATCTCCTTCTTTTTGTCAATTTAAACATGAAACACACAAATAAATGCTTGGACACTACCAAGGTGTATTTTGAACATGAATTCTCAATAGACGACTCAAAAGAGAAGAAACTCTTGAGCATAATACAAATCCTAAAAGCGAGTATCAACCTAATAGAAATATCATGATAAGCATAGTTTCCTACTAAAGTTAACTAAATAAAGAAGTAACACCATTAATTAACCTGATCAAGTCCTAAAATTTAGCAAGCAACCACCAACAAAACAACACGAAATTGAGAAAAAAACACCTACAAGAAACCACCTGTTAGAGAACAATAAAACTATGTGTTGTCCAAATATACGCATACTTTATGAAAAACCAAAGAAATTACATCATGTGCCTAGCAGGTGGTCAAGAAGGATTTTCTGATTATCAGACAACCAAATCAAGGATAGGAAGAAAGCTGGAATATTAAATCATCTTGGTTGTACATGAGAAAAAAAGAAGCTAATTGGATCCTCTTATATGGAATATGCATATTACCTACAACAAAACCTTAATGTAGATCAACCCGAGTTTGGCCCATGTAAGTCATTGGATCTAAAAGCACATAGGGCCTTTGATTTCAGGCCCAAGCTTGCACATTAACATTATACAAGGGCCTATAATCCTCCGCTTGAGCATCAGTATAACATTTTGTAAAACATGAGAATGGCCATGTGATTGGTGCCCATGGATTGACTTACATTTCTCATTTATTTTTGGAAAGCATTACACGTTGCACATCTGGTGTAAATTTAGGCATTCGCAATTACAAACAAAAGAGAAGTGCAATTAGAAAAGCCTCTGGATGCAATTCTACACAATCAACAAAATCAGCATCTGCAACCAACTCCTCTACATTCCGAGGTCATAGTCTTACAGCCACTCGAACTCTTCCAAGAACTGTCCCAAGCATCCAAAGAAAAGAAAAGAAAAGAAAATTCAGAATTGATCATGATTAATTTTTTATTTTTATTTTTAAAATCCAGACTACAAAACAGATAAAACAAAAACTATAATATTGGAATCATAGTTTAAAAACCAGAAAAGTCAAACTAGAGTTGAGTCAAAGGGTAGGTTAAGTTCTATTGAGTCTTGAGGACCATGAATTTTTTAAGTCATCAAACTATGATGGACCAGAACTCCTAATATTCAAATGCTAATGAGACACACCCTTTTTCTAGGCAGGTCAACCAATTAGCCTTCTAAGGAACATAGAGAAAAGATACACACAACAATCTTTTCTTCTTCTTCTTCTTCTTTTTTTTTTTCCTTCTTTTTATCAAGAATCCTGACAATATGATGAGATATAACTAAAGATTTTTATTAAGAGATAATCGAGGAGGAAATAATTCCAAAATAGAGCCTCATGGATACCACCTTCTTTAACAGTAACATCTGCAGCAAATCCATTTCAGTTTATGGTTTTTAATGGTGTAAACAATATACAAATTTTATGGCATGGGGCAAAAGATGAACTATATACAAATTTTAGGTGGACCACAACATACAAAACAGGTATTCTCATTTGGGATTCGACAATGCAAATCCCTAATCAGGTATTCTAAATTTCAGAAAGCAATAACAAGAAGGGAAAAGGTTTACATCATACCTGAGAATCGGAGATTCACGAGTAGTGGAAGGCCCTTGATCTCCATCAGCAGTGGCTTCTTAGGGTCCGATCTGTCGTACACCTTCAGCTCCTCCTCTGTGATCTCCCTGAGCTGGACCGGAGGTGATAGAGGCTCCATCTTCTCCTCGTAATCCCTTGACCTCTGCGGAGGTGGCGGAGAATCTAATAAGCTAGAGACGACATAGTAGAAGGCCATCGCTAGGGCTAGGACCGTGAAGAAGGTAGTCGGGGAGAGGCCTGTGTAAGCCTTTGTGGAATCTTTCAGGGTGGCCCACAGCTGATCGACGGTTGAGACGAGATCGACGGTTGAGACGAGAGTAGCCATGGCCGGATTTCAGAGAGAGAGAGAGAGAGATTTCGGGTGCGAGAGAGAGGGTTTAGGTTTTGGGAGGGGCGGGCGCACGAGAGAGATTTAGGGATTTAGGGTTGTGGGAGATGGGCGGGCGTGGGATTGGGTTTTTGGGGTGGAACGGATTGGCTACTCCCCCTGACACCAGCCCCGTGGCTGGTGTTCGGTGGTTTGTGGGCCCCACCATGATGTATATGTTTCATCCAATCCATTCATCCATTTTTAAAGGTCATTTTAGGCCTTCATCCTAAAAATAAGAGGGATATAAATCTTAGGTAGACCACACCACAGGAAAACAATAATGATTGTATATCGATCATTTAAATCCTCCTAAGGCCCACTGTACTGTTTATCTGACATTCAATCTATTGATTAGGTCATAAAGGCCCAGATGAAGGGAAAAACCAAAGATCAGCTTGATCCAATACTTTTATGGCTCTCAAAAAGTTTTTAATGGTCGACATTCATTCAACACTTTTTCCTATAATGTGGTCCACTTGAGATTGGGATATAACTCATTTTTTTGTAATATCATAAAATGATCTATAAAAATAGATGGACGACATGGATGAAACACATACATCATGGTGGGGCCCACAGACCACCAAACACAAAAGTTGAGAGGGGTTAACATCCATTAAAACATTCATAATTATTTTTTGACCCACAGAGATGTGGTTCACAAATCTAGCCCATCCATTATATGTGTGCCACTTGGATGAGGGGTCATACCAAGTTTTAGACGCATCCAGATTTCAGGTGGGGCCCCACCAAGTGCTTTTATATGTTTTAGGCATGTCTTCACATGATTTTAGATGGTATGGCCCACCGGAGTTCTGTATACGACTAATTTTTGGGATATCCTATAATTTAAAGGGGACCCATCAAATGCACGGTGTTGATTTTCAACACGCGTCATGGTCAGGCCCACATAGCTCGACTTAAAAAATATAAAAACTTATGATGTATTTGTTATATCCACACCGTCCATCCATTTTGAGATATCATTTTAAGGCACGAGCCAAAGAATGAGATAGATAAAAATCTATAGTGGATCCCACCACAAAACAACAGGAGGATGATTCCCACCATTGAAACTATCATAAGGCCCATCGTAATGTTTATTTGAAATCCAACTGGTTCAAAAGTATATAAAAAAAAATGGTCATGGGGCCATACATCATGGTGGGGCCCACACAACACCAACCATCAACCATTGGATGGTGTAGGGGGAGTAGCCAATCTATTCCCCTTATTTGTGGTGTAGTCCATTTAATCTTTGATTATGATTCATTTTTTAGATAATTTTGTAAAATGAACTCGAAAAATGGATGAACGGTGTGTGTTAATCCTAAATTTTTGTTAAATCCAAAACTCAAGTGGACCATGCCACACAAAACAGTGTGGAATAATGATTTCCACCTTGAACTTTGGATCTGCCTCGTCAGTCATATGCACCATTCCATGGTAGGCCACGAGCTTAAAAATAAAATCAATCCATGACTTGGGTGGGCCACACTACATACTATAGTTGAGAGGGTTACCCTCCCATTAAAACATTCATAATCATTTATTGGGCCCACCTAGATGTGGTTCATAGATCCAGCCCATTCATTACGTGTGTCCCACTTGGATGAGGAGTCAGAACAAGTTTCATACACATCCAAAACTCATGTGTGCCCCACCAAATGCTTTTATATGTTTTAGGGATGTCTTCACATAGTTTTAGATGCTATGGTCCACCTGAGTTTCGTATATGACTAATTTTTGGACTTAAAGGAGACACATCAAATGCATGGTGTTGATGTTCTACACACATCATGGTGGGGCGAATACAGATTAACCTCATGGGAAGTCTCCATGAGGTGACCTTATAGTACCATTTCACTATTTTAGGTAACTCCTTCATGGGTGTTACTCTAACTGTGTAGGGTCCACCTTGATATGTTTAATGTATATCGACACCGTCCATATATTTTTTCATCATATTTTAGGATGTGATTTCAAATCAAAAGAACTCGATAATCTCAGGTGGGCCATACCAATCAAAACAATGATGAAAACTATTAAAAACCTTTTGAAGGCCACAAAAGTTTTGGATCAATTTGATCTTTGTAGTTTACCTTCATGTAGATCTTCTTTACATTATCAACAAGTTGGATTGCAAATAACCATTACTAAAACCTTACGATGGGATCTTTATAATTTTTAATGGCGAGGTACTATATTATCATTCTTTCCAGTGGTGTGGTCCACTTAGGATTTAAATCTACACAATTTTTTATACCCGGCCCAAAAATGGGTTAGAGAAACATAGGTGCGGCAAGGATATACAACACTATCAAAATCTCACTTTTGTTATCTAACTTTTCAATTTTTCTTGTCAAAACACAAAATCTAGTTTTTTTTTTAAAAAAATATATTTGTTTACAATTTGTCAATTTTTTCACAATTTTATTTAATTTTTAAAATTTTTTTTTTCAAAATATCATTTTTTAAATCTCACTTTTGTTATATAACTTTTCAATTTTTCTTGTCAAAATACAAAATCTAGTTTTCTTTTTTAAAAAATATATTTTTTTTTACAATTTATCAATTTTTTCACAATTTTGTTTAATTTCTTAAATTTTCTTTTTCAAAATATCATTTTTTAAATCTTGCTTTTGTTATATAACTTTTCAATTTTTCTTGTCAAAATACAAAATCTAGTTTTCTTTTTTAAAAAATATATATTTTTTTACAATTTGTCAATTTTTTCACAATTTTGTTTAATTTTTAAAATTTTCTTTTTCAAAATATCATTTTTTTATCGAAATCTTTTTTTTAAATAAAATTATCAACATTATTCAAAGTTCTTTTTTTTTTTTTTTTTCAAAATCTAGATTTTTATAAAATCACAGTTTTTTTTTTCAAAATTTAAAATTTTCTTAAACATTGTTAATTATTTTTCTAAGCTTCTCAACTATTTTTTTTTTTCAAAATTCATAATTTTTTTGAGCTTCTTCATTTTTGACCTAAGCATTAGAGACGGTTTAGGACCGTCTCTAATAGCGACGGTCATTGACAGTCTCTAATAGAGACGGTCTTTGACAGGGCTATAAGATGGCTAAGGACCGTCTCTAATAGAGACGGTCTTTGACAGTCTAAGATTACAAGTAAAAGATGGCTAATGACCATCTCTAATGCAGACGACTAATAACCGTCTCAGATGACCACATATAAGACGGTCAAAGATTGTCTCTAATGCGGACGATCTTTGACCGTCTTAAATGATTTATGGACGTACAACATTTTAAGAGAATATTAGGGACGATCAAGAGCCATCTAAAATTTTAGAGATGGTTTACGGTCGTCTCTAAATCATCTTTAAACCAAAGAATTTTAAAGACGGTCCATAACCGTCTCAAAATTCATCTCTTTTTTTTTTTTTTTTTTTTTTCCATTTTTCACATAGTGAGATTTAAGACATCTGTTTTATAACAATTTCCATCGTGTTTTCAATCTTCAACCGTGTAGGGTCTTGACCTCTTCTCTTATCTCTGTATCACATTATAGCTTTTTGTGCACACTCCATCCTTTTTTTGCCATCACTAAGCCCAGAGAAGTTGTAAAGAACTTGAACTTCTCTATAAGAATGACCTTGGTGATTATGTCTTCTGGATTCATGCTGGTGTGAATCTTCTCTAGAGATACGCCTCATTTCATAAGCACTTGTCGGATAATATGGACATCCAACTAATTGCTTCACCCACTAGTATAAATGAGCAACCTGAAGTCGACTTCCTAGAATCTACTTTGCCTGCATAATCTGAATCCATACACCCAACCAACTTTGTCCTTGTCTTCCTAAAAGTAAAGATGCAGTTTTCTTATCATCTCACCGCTATCCAATATTGCTTGTCAGGGTACATGCTCACAACACTGATAGCCAGTGAAATAAACAGTCTAATACAGACCATGGCATGCACTTTCAACCGCATTCAAATAAGACTCATGAGATATATCTTACTTTTCCTCATCTGTTTTGGGACATGTTCTGAGGAATACTTGAGGAGAGATGCGTAGGGAACACTCACTGGCTTTGCTTGGTCCATCACATGCTTGATCAATACTTACATAAGGTATTCTACCTGAGATAACCAAAGCCTACTCCTCTTCTAGTCTTAGTGCCGAGAACCATCTTTGTAACCCCCCGATCCTTCATCTTGAATGTCTCACTTAACTGAGTCTTTAGTACATTGATTTCAAACATGTCATAATTAGCGATGTACATGTCATTAACATACAATTCCTGACTTAACATAAAGGAATCAAACTATTGCCTAGGCGACAGGTCGTACCACGACCTCCTGCAAACTTTTTTCTCAGCTACTTTAACTTCAAACTGCTCTGGTTGCTTCATGTAGATCTGCTCTTCTAATTTTCCTTGCAGAAGTGCAGACTCTACATCTATCCTTCCAGCTCGAGATCACATTGGCCAACCAGTGCCAATCACGGATCTAATAGACATCTGCTATATAATTGGAGCTAATATCTCTAAGAAGCCGATCCATTCTCTCTGAGCATAACCCTTCACTACCAACCTTACTCTATATCTATGATGTATCCTCTTGAAGATCCACCTGTATCCAACCGCTTCCTGGCCCACTCCCATGTGTGAGTCTGGTACAACGAGTCCATCACATCATCCATAACCACCTTTCACTTCTCAGCACTAGGCTCACCTAGAGCCATCTGAATAGAAGACGGATCCCTTGCGATATTGGAGTCATCCATGTACCTTGTCGATATTCAGTGTTATACTAGGTGATTCTTCTCACAGATGGCTGCTCCACCTTCACCATACCTCTGTCCGCGTATCTTAGCCTTCATGCCCTACCCCCTCATGTGGCCATGCCTAACATGCCACACACGTGCAGAGGTGAAATCCTCTATACCCACTGCAGCTCCTCCTTTTGAAGTGCTTCCGATCAACCTGTAAACATTATCGAGTTGCTGCGCTTTTATGATCACCCGTGCCCCCTTAGATACTTTAAGAGAACCATCAATACATGTGAATTTGTACCCCATTGTCTCAAGTACACCAAGAGAAATTAAATTCTTCTTCACGTCAGGAACATGCCTCACCTCAGTCAGGGTACGCTCCACCCCATCAAACATCTTGATGCGCACCATACCAACAGCCACAACAATACAAGCACTATCATTGTCCATAAACACCTGTCCACCATCGCACTCCCTGTAGTTGGCGAAACATCTCCGATGAGGAGTCATGTGAAAGGATGCCCCAGTGTCTAGAATCCACTCGCTCTTACGATCATCGTAAAAGTGTCTAATCGTAAACACAAACAAAACATCACCATCACATCCACTCGATCCATCCAATGTAGCAACATTAGCCTCCCTATATGAAGCCTCAAAATCTTCTCTTAGATTTAGGATTTGTACAATCCTTCTTCACATGTCCTTCCATCCCACAGTTCTAGCACTTTACCTTTCCTTTGCCCTAACCCTTAGATTTGGATCTAGAACCTAAAGAACTGTACCTTATTCAGAACTCCTACCCCTTATAAGTAGTGCATCAGAAGATATCCCTATATTGACGTTAAGATTTCTCATAGCCTTCCCTTGAAGGGCTAAGATAATAGTGTCCATACTTAGGGTTTTATTCGTGGTGCACATTGTGTCCTCGAATGACTCATACGACACCGGAAGAGAATTCAACAACATATATGCTTGTTCCTCATCTTTCATCACTTCCTCCATATCTAGCAATTTACAAAATAATTTATTAAAGTTGCTGATGTGAGCCTCCAGATCTCCACCCTCTGCCATCTTTAAGTTATACTACTGCTGCTTCAAGTGTAGGTAATTTTCAGAGAATTTTTTTACATAGACATCCTCTAACTTTGCTCATAACTTAGCTGCAGTTTTCTCCCTCATGACATTGTAGAGAACCTCATCTATGAGACATAAACGGATCGATGATAAGGCCTTCTTATCAAGAATATTCCACTCATCATCAGTCATAGTAGACTTTTGCTCCTCAAGAGAACCATCTTCGCCTTGCTTGATTAAGGAACTAATCATCTTGATCTTCTATAACTCAAAATTATTTTTTCCTGAGTACTTCTCAATCTCATACTTAATGTTACCCATTGATGATTATCCCTCAGATTCAAATCTATGCCCCAACGATTGCTCTGATACCACTTGTTGGGGATTTGAGCTGCAGACTTGTACAGATCCAGATCTAGGATAATAATCTAATGACACCAAGGAAACACAAGAGAACACATATTTAATGTGGAAAACCCTTGTGGGAAAAAATCACGGCACAAAGCGACAAAATTTCACTATAAAAATAGAAATTACAAAGAGAAAGGACTTACCCGATTCGAACAACCTTAAATCTCACCCTTGCTACACCCTTTAGAAACCCTAAAACCCCTTTAGGAACCATTAAAATCCCTTTAGAAAGCCTTAGCACACTTTAGAATAGCCCTAGGGACCCCTATTTATAGTTTAGAAAATTTCACTTATGCACATCTTTGAAACCACCTCAAATTTACGCAGTCTGCGCAGAATCCATGTAGAATCTGCGTAACTTTCGACTAGTCAAGCCAGATCCTCGACTAGTCAAAGGACCCCCTCAGCCAGTCGAGCCTGGGCCTCGACTGGTCGAAGGACCCGAAAATCTCAAACACATCACTCGCTGGACTTCGAGTCAAGCTGACCTCGGCCAGTCGAAGGACCCCTTCGACCGGTCGAGCCAGTCCCTCGATAGGTCGAGTAGTGCAGTGATCAGAGGATTTAAGACATCTGTTTTACAACAGAAATTACCAACATTAGACAGTGGAACCACTTTAAAGTTTGATCATCTTGTTAGCAGCTTGTGAAAATTGATAGTATTCCCGGTTCAAAAAATTGTGGAAATCAAAATGTGTCTCCTGATGCTGCATCTTTTCCAAAGAAAGAAATAACTACAGCTGCACAAGAAGTAGAGAATGCAATGAAGCCCAACTTGTAACATCCCAAATTTTCACGGCCAGAGTTTATACTTGAGTCTGAAAAAACCGGGTGTAGTTCTTAGATTATAGTTCTGCTGGTGGGTTTATCATATTTATAGGTGATGAATAAGATGAACGGATCAGGATATCAACTTGATGTGTGTACGAGTGGATGTAGAGATCAAGTAGCTAGTTTACTACGATCGAGTGGTCCAAAATCAAAGTGGATGGTTAGATGTCTCTATCTAGCAGTGTATATTTGATTGAGCTATTGGTTCTGATGGACAAGTGAGAATATTTAGATATATGATGATTTTATCTTAAAATCAACGATCAGATAGCTTGATCTATGAGTGAAGATTATTCCCAACGGTTGGATTCATGTTGGAGAATGGATGTAAGGTTAGGATAGCTAGATTGATATCGTACACATGTACATAATAAGTTAAATTTCATGGTAACACTCGAGAACTTTCAATACTTGAGTATTGAAAAGTTTGGGGTGTTACACAGCTGCAGGGAGAAAAATTGGAAATGATAGCCTTCGTGGAACCATATGCTCAACACACTATCCAAGATACATCAACTCAATTTGTTTCTGATGGTGATTTAGTACTTCGAAATGTTCTAAAATTACAAATAGGGCTTTGTTCCTTAGATGTAGAAGCAGATACTAATTCATGCGGAGTACTAGATCATAGTGTCAAATCGATAGCTAGTTCACAATCTCAGAATTCTAGCCTTGTTAATTCATATAATCCAAAGGGTTTGACACCGACAGGTACAAGAGAATCACAGAACTCTGATACTGAGTTCCAAAAAGATTCAGGGAGCCAAAATCATGTTGTCAGGGGATATAAAACCAAGATTGAATCAGCCCAAGCCAAAATAAGTGTCCAAGATGCTCCTATTAAGACTATCTCACTGAAACTGCATGCCATGAAAGACACTGGAGAAAACTTGAATTCAATTCCAAAGGTTCTTCTAACACCATTGCATAGGTAAGATGGGGTCATAAGCTAGATGTTATATTGGAAAAAAGTTCTACTTCTCTTAATTTTATTTTTTATTTTTAATGAAAGGTGGAGCCATACCACTAAATATTATATAAAATTGGAGGAAGATGTACAGCCATTTGGGTAGTTCCAACAAAAAGATCTGGAGCCCGCCTATCATGTAGAGACATATACAAGGCTAAACTAGAAGGGAAACTAGGAAGACAGGGAGTCTTAAGGAATGGGGCTGCACTCAAAATGTATAGGGGGCAGGGGAAGGAGCTGGGAAGGAATGAGACCCACACGAAGGAAGTAGGAGAGGGGCCAGGGGAAGCAAAGGGCACCTAACAAGTAGGAGCCCAAGAAAGGTACTAGCCGACGCCTGTCTTGTTCTTACAATGTCTCAAAATACACACTCCCGCTTTGTCAAGGACCAAAGAGCCTCTCACTTGCTTAGGGAGGTCAGCTGGATTGATGTAAAATTTATCAGGCGCTCCGCTGCTAGCAATGTTGGGGAGCCCGTCAGCTGCGGAGTTACCTTCCCTGAAAGTGTGACTGAACTAGAGATTGAGAGGTTGGGCCAGAAGATGAATGGATTGAAGGATGTACCAGAGCTTCCAGCCACAAGAGAAGTCAGGATTAGAGACCGAACCTTGGAGTCGGTTTCCACTAAGATGGATGAAAGCCCCATATCCTTGCAAAAATTCAGCCCGTTAGCCATAGCACGGGCTTCTGCTAGCATGTTGGAGAGAAGACCGTAGCTGGAGTGGAAGGCAAAGATAACGTTCCCTTCATGATCTCGACAGACTCCTCCTCCGCCGCTAGCCCTGGGGTTCCCACAGGAAGAACCATCGACATTTAGTTTCATCCAGGGAGTGGAAGGCCTAAGCCACCTTATAATCATCAAAAGATGGGATTGGGGAGGAGGCATTGCTAAAGAAAACCCTTGGTTCACAAGGCCTGGCCATACAATGGGGTCGATGCGAGGGAGGAGCGCTCTAATTTCCAAGAGCCAATTGGAGACTTTGGAGATAATGAGGTCTAGTTTGATATATTAATATATTGAATTTAATGCATGGGATTGAGTTAATTTTCATCATAATTTTGCTTTTATAAAAAGTATGAATAGCTAAACTAGCATAAAATTTCAGTATGGAAACTGCACTATGCTGAAGCATATATGTTATTGCTAAACCATACATTTTCCACTTTTCTTTCATGTCAGTTTAAAATGTTTTTTTAAAGAGAAATCCCTAACCAGGAGAACATGATGATACATCTGTTTCTACAAGCCCATACTACTTTGTGAAATTTCTTTTAAGGACATTCACGCATGTCCTCAATTCATTGGTTATTCCTTCTGCAACAATGATATCATGCTTGCAGCTTTGATACCTTCTTAAATCAAGAAAAAATTACAAAAATCAAACCCTAAGTGGAAAATTTTGGAGAAATGAGAGGGGGAAGCTCACTTCATTGAAAGTTAAAACCGTTCCTCTGTCCTCAAATAATGCCAACTGTAAATCTGAGTAACTACTTCAAATGAATTAATAAATTGAGAAAAAAAATCAAAAAGGAAGGCAATATGCATCATCAGCTCAAAAGAAAAATAAAAAAGCAAAGCTCCAAACAATGAGATCCAAAAAGAAAACAGATCTATCAGTAAGAATCAAATCAAAATCCAACAGAATCTCTCAAAATTGAGAGACATAAGCTAATTCATATTAAAATAGATTAAACATTAAAAATTGAGAAAAAAACCATAAGTAGAAAAAAAATGGAAAAAAGCTCACTATCTTTTGAGGATCTGATGATTGGAGAGAGAGAGAGAGAGAGAGAGAGAGAGAGAGAGAGAGAGAGAGAGAGAGAGAGATCTGACGAAGACACTGATGATGGAGGAGCCTTCTTCTTTGGAGACGGAAAGATTGGAGAGAGAAACGATAGATCTGACAAAGATGAGAACCGATGATGGAGGAGCCTTCTTCTTTAGAGATGAAAAGATTTGAGAAGACAGAGAGAACAACTAGGGTTTGGTTCGGTTCTGTTTGGAGAAGAATAGTGGGAGAGGAGCTGCAATCAGTGTATATGCCCCTTGTTTATCTAGTGTGGGAAGCAAATTGTGACCTACTTTACCTGCACGAAAATCGGCTCCCTCCCTTCTTTGGATCTCACAGAGAGAGGGGAAGAGAGAGGAGGGAGATAGATTAAGAGAGAGAGAGAGAGAGAAAGAGAGAGAGGATTTGGGTGAGTGAGTGAGAGAGGAAATCGAATTGCATACTAAGTTACTCAGCATGCTCTTATCGTACTGAGTTACTCAACATGCTCTTATCGTACTGAGTAAACTCATTTGGGCCCACCTTGAATGTATGTGGTCTATCCACGCCGTCCATCTATTTTTTCATCCAATTTAAGGGGTTGAGAACAAAAGTGAAGCATAAAGTGAATCATACCACACTAAATAGTGGGGATAATGATTTCCACTGTTTATCCATAGACACGGTGATGGGATCCAAGGTGGGGTCCACCGTGATGTTTATGAGAAATCCAACCCGTCTATCCATTTTTCGATTTCGTTTTAGGACATTTGATAAAAAATGAGGAGTATCCACAACTCAACTAGGCTATGCAAGATAGAACAATGGGGAAAGGAATTCCTACTGTTGAAATCTTCCTCGGCTCCACCTTAATGTTTATGTGCTATCCAAACCGTTTATAAGGTTATTTTCACTGAAATGAAGTGGAAACACTGAAAACTTAGACCAATACAAAAATTTTGTGGCCATGTAAATATTTCAACGGTGGTCACTAAATCTCCATTGTTTCCTCTTGTGTGGCCCATTTGAGTTTTGGATCAACCTTATTTTTGGTCTTATGTCCTAAAATGATCTCCAAAAATGAATGGATGGATTGGATTTTCCACAAATATTTCACGAAGACTACATTAATGTTCGGGTAAAGACTGGTTATTTTTGGAAAAACATAACTCTTTCTTGTCATTTCGTGCACGTAACTGGAAACGGATTGGCTACTCCCTTGCCACCAGCTGGTGCTTTGTGGGCACACCATGAAGTATGTGTATCATCCATGCCGTCCATCTATTTTTCTAGATCATTTTATAGTATGAGACCAAAAATAAGGTTTATCCCAATATCAGGTGGACCACATTACAGGAAACAATGTTGAGTGAATGTTGACCATTAAAAACATTTTAGGGGCCATAGAAGTTTTGGATCAAGATGATCTTTGTTTTTTTTCCCTTCATTTGGGTCTGTATGACCTAATCAACAGATTGGATGTCAAATAACAGTACAGTGGGCCTTAGGAGGATTTTAATGGTGGATATCCAATCGCTATTGTCTTCCTATGGCATGAGATTTATTTCCCTCTCATTTTTGAGATCAAGCCCTAAAATGATGTTTAAAAATGGATGAACGGAATGGATGAAACACATACATCATGGTGGGACCCACGAAGCACCAACCACCAAGCTAGATATCATACGCGTTTGACGTGTGTACTAAGATGGTGTGGTTAATAACTATGGTTTATATGTGGACTTTTAGCCTCGGTTCCTATGTAATTGAGGCTAAAAAGTTGACTTATAGCTTCACTTTCTCGGTAACTGAGGTAAAAAAGTAAACTTTTAACATCCATTTCCTACCAACTGAGGCAAAATAATAGACTTTTTGCCTTGGTTCCTATGCAACTGAGGCTAAAGAGTTGACTTATAGCTTCACTTTCCTAGTAACTGAGATTAAAAAAAATAAACTTTTAACCTCTATTTCCTACCAATTGAGGCAAAATAGTAAACTTTTTGCATCGGTTCCTATGCAACTAAGGCTAAAAAGTTGACTTATAGCTTCACTTTCTTAGCAATTAAGGTTAAAAAGTAAACTTTTAACCTCCATTCCCTACTAACTAAGGTAAAATAGTAGACTTTTAGTCTCAGTTCCTATGCAACTGAGGCTAAAAAGTTGACTTATAGTTTCACTTTCCTAGCAACTGAGGCTAAAAAGTAATCTTTTAACCTCCATTTCTTACTAACTGAGGAAAAATAGTAAACTTTTAGCCTCGGTTCCTATGCAACTAGGGCTAAAAAGTTAACTTATCGCTTCACTTTCCCAGCAACTGAGGCTAAAAATTGAACTTTTAACCTCCATTTCTTACTAACTGAGGTAAAATAGTAGACTTTTAGCCTTGGTTCCTATGCAACTGAGACTAAAAAGTAGACTTTTAGCCTCGGTTCCTATGTAATTGAGGCTAAAAAGAGGTTCTTATGCAATAGAGGCTAAAAAATTGACTTTTAGCTTCACTTTCCTAGCAATTAAGGCTAAAAAGTGAACTTCTAACTTTAGTTTCTTACTAGCTGAGACAAAATTGTGAACTTTTAACCCCAGTTTTTTACCAACTAAGGAAAAATAAAAGACTTTTAGCATCGGTTTTCCACCAATTGAGACAAAATGGTAGACTTTTAGCCTTAATTTCTTATTAATCAAGGTAAAAAAAATAAACTTTTAGCTTCGATTCCTTTACAAGTGATGTAAAAAAGAAAACAATTAGCCTCGGTTTCGTAACAACCAAGGCTAAAAAGTTGACTTTAACCTTAATTTCTTATTAAATGAGGCAAAATAACATACTTTTAACCTCAATTTCTTATCAACCAAGGCGAAATGGTAGACTTTTAGCCTCAATTTTTCACTAAGGCGAAATGGTAAATTTTTAGCCTCGGTTTCTCAACAACTGAGGCAAAATAATAAACTTTTAACATTTATTTTGCACCAACCGAGGTAAAATAATGGACTTTTAGCCTCAGTTCCTTAGCAACTAAGGCGAAAAATGAACCTTTAGCCTCAGTTACTTAGCAAATGAGGCTAAAAACACAATTAGTCTCCATTTTTTCAACTGAGGCTAAAATTGTGGCTAAAGGCATATTTTCTTGTAATACTCCCCGTTTCTTCGTATCTCCACACTACTATAAAGAGGGAGAATACATAGGATTCTAATCGCTTCAAATGCCAGGAGACAAAAGTTCTTCAAGGACCTATGATACATGCAGACATCCACAAAGAGTGTGGGGTGCTCTGCAGGGAGCCTTGCACTCGTAGGTGCTCTGCTGCCTTACTTTCCTTTTAGCTCTTCTTTGTAAGCTACTTAATTGCTAGCAAGAGTGTGGGATGATGTGTTTCATGCAAGTGGAGGATTGGCAGATGCCGTGTTGGAGTTGTTTTTTTGGTGTTTTTGCTTGGATCATGGTGGTTTGTTGTTGTTAAAACTTTGGATGGATGTTGGAATTTTTCAACTGGTTTTGGCTTGGAGATCATTGAGCAAATATCCTCTGGTGGACTGGCTTGCTCTACTCTCCATGGTAACCCTGTTCTCATGCATGTTGTTTTAGAGGATATTTGTGAGTGATGGAATCTAGGTTCTGTACTAGCATTCTGGTCTATTCAGCTGTTTAATAGTGGAATTCCAAGGATGTTGCAGTGTCGCTTTGTGGTTTGGGGTAGAGCCCCTGGCTTGTTCAGATCTAGAGGTCTGGTAGCTGATCTCAATGGGTGCGATTTGGACACCTAACTGCAGCTAGAAGAAAGTTCTTCAAGAGCTTCTTCTTAAGACGTCTCCTATCTCTCATTGCCCTTGTACCAACCCTCCAACCCTATAGATAGGGGTTGCATAACTGCTTTCCGGTTAAGTCTATCGAATCTCTGCTGAAGGGATGTTTTTGATTGAGAGGGCAACAGATTCATTTACTCATCACTAGCCATTAACGTAGTTTGAATTATATGCGAGGTAGGCCCTGCGTGTTAGGGATGATGCTTTGTCCCTATTGCTGGTTCACTGTAGTGTTGTGTGTCAGTGTAGATCATGCAATCCTTTATTTCTTTGGGCGTTTATGCATTCATTGTATTGTTTGAGTGGTCTCGTTGGATTCAATTGTATTGAATGGAATTGGTTAGGTATATGATATGGGAGGCCATCTCTTTTTGTGTTGCCCACCTAAAAAATGTATATTTTCAGTTGATCCAATAAAATTACAGGTGGTGTGCTCCCACCTTTCTCTAAAAACACCATGATATTATTAGCCCCATTAAAAGCTCATTATGTCAATCTAAACAATTCATATCTTTCATTCACTCGATGCTCACATTAAGAAAAAGAGATTTTGACCGTACTGGCCTAGATGTATGGTTAAATTCTCTAAAGAGGTTCCGACTTCCAAATATTCCAAGGGTGGCCTTCTAACAAGCTTTCAAAAATTATTTGGACCAAAATGCCCTTGTCCTTGGTTCAGTAGTTATACGGTTTTTGAGTGAATAAGAAGTTACGTTGTATTTAATGGCAAGAAAGTGATGTGTACGGAAGCCTTTTTTGCGCGTTGAGGCCCATATTGATGTATATGTATAATCCATGTTGCCCATCCTTTTTGCCATGTCATTTTAGGGCTAGGGCCCAAATATCAGCCTAATCCAATGCTCGTGTGGGCTACACAATAGAAAATAATGGTGACAATGGCATCCATTATTAAAACTTTCTAGGCTCACTGTGATGTTTGTTAGAAGTAGACACTGCCCAAGTTAGGACCTTTTGGCCCCAAGGCGAGCTGGCTGACAAGGTGGACGGAACGGATTGCCCCATTGTAGGCCTCGACTCCTATTATTTAAAAATAATCAAGTTATTAATTACATCAACTCGACAAGCACGACCCTTACCACATTACAACCACAACCCTTCCCATGTTATATTGGTATGGGTCATGGTTGTAAAGTGGTAAGGGTCATGGTTGTCATGTGGCAAGGGTCAAGGTTGTTATGTTTATGGGTCGTGGTCATCATGTTACATGGGTCATGGTTGTCATGGACGTAGGCAAGGCCCAACTCGTGGGGCCCACATACATTGATGTTGTGTATAATCTATGTCGCCCATCCCTTTTGCCGTGTCATTTTAGGGCTAGGGCCCAAATATTAGCTTGATCTAGAGCTTGTGTGGGCCACATAACAGAAAGTAATGGTGACAATGACACACACTATTGAAACTTTCAAGGCTCACTTTGATGTTTGTTAAAAGCCAAATCAGGACTTTTTGCACCCATGGCGAGCTGGCCGATAAGGTAGACAGAACGGATCACCCCATTGTGGGCCTGGACTCCTATTATTTAAAAATAATCAAGTTACTAATTACATCAACTTTACAACCACAACCCTTACCACATTACAACTACGACCCTTACCACATTATATTGGTATAGGTCATGGTTATAATGTGGTGAGGGTCGTAGTTGTCATGTAGTAAGGGTTGTGGTTGTCACGAATCGAGGTTATCATGTTATATGGGTCATGGTTATCATGTTATATGGGTCGTGGTTGTCATGTGACATGTAGAGCTCATAAGGGTTGTGGTTGTCATGTTATAAGGGTTTGTCTGTTGTAATAGATGTCTTAAATCAAATTTGTTACTAAGTCTGTCGATGCCATTGACAGTCTATTCGATGTCACCTTCGTTGGCATCAAACAGTTCTCAATCCCATCGATGTCTTCTAGATTTTCTTTAGTTGATTGCTGGACAAACTGGGCACTTTTTCGATGCCATCAAGAATTTTCAAAAAATCATGTTTTGTCTCTGGATAATTGAGTTGTTAATTCGATGTCATCGACAAGCCTTCGATGGCATCGACAGATTCTGCGCTAATTTTTTCACAAAACTACGAAATTGTGGGATCTGTTTCCAATTTCATTTGGGATTCTGTAAGTGCTATGATTTCATATCCCTTTAGTTGTCAAATTTTATGGTGTCAAAACCTATTTCTATGTCTTGTATATCTTGTGTTTTATGTTTGAAGACTAGTCATTGCAATCAACATCGCATTTCAAGTCAAGATCTTAAAAGAAGAAAGTTTTCAAGTCTTGGATGAAGAAATCAAAAATAGAAGTATTCAAGGTTGCATGTTCAAGGTTTGATCAAGTTCAAGTTTACTAGAAGATTTTGTCAAGTTAAGATCAAGCTTATGAAGGCCTACTACAAGTTTTGAATATTCACAAGCTTCTCTTAAAAGTCATCTGAGTGTATAGACTTTAAATGTCCATCTCACTTTTAAGGTTTGTTTGACCTTAGATTGACCTTAGGATGGGCTTTATTGTAGGTCATTCCGGATACATAACTCATATATCTTTATATGCTTGTTTGGAGTGTTCTAAGACCAGTCCTAGGGACTTCAAGACCAGTCCTAGCTTTGCTACGACCAGTCTTAGGTTTTTCAGGACCAATCCTAGGTAGTTGAAGATTTTTGGATCTTTCTAGCTGTCCTACGACCAGTCCTGGACATCCTACAACCAGTCCTGTGAGTTCTACGACTCATTCTTCGACCGGTCGTAGACATACGACTCAAACTCCAGCAACCATTTTTGGGGTCCTACGACCGGTCGTAGGTGGCTCACGACCAGTTGTATGTGGCCCACGACCGGTCGTAGACCACCCTCGACCGGTCGTGGAACTGAAAATCAAATCCCGCGAAAATCTTTCGAAAATCTTTGGAGCTACGACCAGTCCTAGGATCCTAAGACCAGTCGTAGACGGGATTTTTCAGTCTATAAATTGAGCACGAACTTAAGAGTTTTAGTACTTCAAATCAATTCTTTTCAAGCATTCTTTAGGCTATTCTCTGAGATAAGTTTGTGTTTATTTTAAATTGTTTTGTGCTTATTTAATATTCATTTTGCTAGCTTATTCTTATTTGATTTTGATCTACATTCCAATCTTATTAGAAAAGGGGAATTTCTGTTATTCCTTCTTCTAGATTCAAAATCAAATAGATCTAGCCCATTTGATCTAAAATCAATTAGACTTAGAACCATTCTTAAAGTGAGTATTGGACTTTGAACGTCGAATCGAACTTTTACTCCGATTGGTTCTACCGGGCTTCATCAAAAGGTGATTCAGGTATTTTACATGTTTTGTAATTTACTTTCTCTAATTTTTGTTTGAGATTCGCCAGAAAAATCTCATTGTATTGGTTATCTGAGGAGAGCCAGAAAACTCAGATTGTAGGGTTTTTGGATTGTGTAAGCCCGAGATCAAAGACACAATTGTGAAGGTTTTAGGTGAACCTGTGAAACCTATTTTGATAGTGCATGCTAATATCCCCCGTGTGAGGATATTAGGAGTGGAGTAGCAATCTGTGTGGTTGTTGGATAACAGTTGGTGTACACACAGGCGAACCACTATATATCGTTGTGATGTGGATATGCTTTATTCTTTCATTCTTTTATTCATTCTGTTTTGTGGAGAGTGTTTGTGGATGAATGTTGTAATCACTTCAAGCAAGTGTGGATGTATGTTGTAATAACTTAGGATTTATTTTTTCGCAAGTTATTTTGATTTCATTGCTTATTATTCATCTTTAGTTTGTGATACAAAGACGTTCTAGAAATAAGGTTGTCCTACCTTAAACCTCTGATTTTGGTGTAAGGTTGTCCTTAGAACTAATAAAGTATCAATCTCTTTATTTTAGGCTATTGTGATTGTTTTATCTTCAGCATTGTGCTTTAAATCTTTTATTATTCTGCTGTTATTATTTTTATTTGGCATTGCCTTATTCACCCCCCCCCCCCCCCCTCTAGGGCATATAGCTAGGCCCTTTCAAGTGGTATCAGAGCCATAATAGCTCGTGCTTATTGTTTATTTATTGGATTTATTTCCTGAGCTAACGATCTAAGTTATATTAAGATGTCAAATTTTGATAGCCTATCAGTTACTAGGCCACCATCCTTTAATGGTACAAACTATGCCTATTGGAAAGTCAGGATGAGGATCTTCCTCAAATCCTTGGATGAAAGTGTGTGGCTGGCCACAGTGAATGAATGGAACCCTCCTATCACTGAAGTTACTAATGACGATGGTTCAAAAACTATGAAAATAACGGCTTATTCTCTTTGGACCACACTTCAGAAAGGTGAAAGTAGTGCTAATGCAAAAGCACTAAATGTAATTATTTGTGCATTATCACCAGATGAATTCAAAAGAATCATCTCTTGTGAAAATGCAAAACAAGCATGGGATATATTAGAAATGACACACGAGGGTACATCTATTGTCAAGAAATCTAAAGTCCAACTCCTCACAACTTAATTTGAAGAAATTCATATGGAGGAGAATGAGATGTTTATAGACTTCTACACTAGATTGAATGACATAGTGAACTCTATGTGGGGTCTTGGTGATAAAATCCCTGAAAGTGAAGTGTGCGCAAAAATACTACGTTCACTTCCTGAACGGTTCAATTCTAAAGTGACCGCGATTCAGGAACTTCGTGATATGCATACCATGAGGGTTGAGGAATTAGTTGGTTCACTTCAAACCTATGAGTTATCCTTTAAGGCTCCTAAAGGAAAATCAATAGCTATCAAATCATCTAAAAATATTTCTCAAGAGAGCACTTCGGATTCAGTAAATACCGAAGATGATATGACACTTTTAGCAAAAAGATTTTACAAAATTTTCAAAAACAAGTAAAAGGTTAATTTTTAAAAATCAAATGATAAGAGACGATCTAAACCTAGAACTCGTAAATCCTTGAAAGATAGTCAATGTTACAACTGTCAAGAGTATGGGCACTTATCTAACAAATGTCCTAAAAAGGACAAATCAAAAAGGAAAAGTATGATGGGTACTTGGAATGAATCATCTGATTCTGAATCCTCTTCTAAATCAGAAGATTCTGAAACCGAGTCAGGCGATAGTGTTAAAGCCCTTATGACTCTAGTCAAGATCACCTATTCAGATCATGATGATACATCTAGTGAAGAAAATCTGAATAGTGATTGCGATAATGAAGATGATCTTTAAGATGCTTATAATGCCCTTTATAAAGAGAGTTGTAAAATTGCTGTTAATCTTAAATTATAAAAAGAAAAATTTTCTAAGCTTAAGGAAGATTATGAGTCTCTCGTCTTAGAAAAATCTCATATTTCTGATTCTTTTGAAAAAACCAAAAATGATTTAGATTTCAAAACCTCTCAAATTGAAGATTTGAAATCCGAAAAAGAGAAACTCAAAAATGAGGTAGCTTCTCTTCTGAGTTTGAAAGACACATGGAGATATGCCCAAGGAGATCCGAAATTAGAAAAATTATTGTCCGGATCAAGAAAATGTGGTGATCGATCCGGGTTGGGCTATGATGAAAATACATCTTCTAAACAAAAGAACATTGATCTTAGAATTGTTAAAGGAGAGTCTTCGACCTCAAAAGAAAAGAATACCTATCAAGGTTTTTCTAAAAATTCTAGGTCTTTTCAAAAACTTAAAAGTGGCCATGTCAACTTTAATTTTCAAAACCGAAATCAATTAGCTGAAAAAATTATTGATCTTCTCAAGGAGTTATTAAAGTCGAACTTTATAGGTCGTTCCTACTCAATAGACAGAAAAAGACCATCTATACTCCTAAACCCAAAACAGTTATGAAATGGGTTCCTAAAGTTTCCAGCTTGGTTGCCCACACTGCTTTCAAAGCAACAAGCCATTCAAAGTGGTACCTAGATAGTAGTTGCTCCAGGCATATGACAGGTGACAAAGCTTTATTCACCGATCTTAAAGATATGACTGACGGGTCAGTCACATTTGGTGATGGAAGCAATTGTAAGATTATTGGCCAAGGTACGGTTCAACTTTATAACCTTCTCTTATTTAAGAATGTTTTATATGTTGAGGGTTTAAAACACAACCTATTAAGCATTTCTCAGATATGTGATAACAACCATAGTGTAAAGTTTTCTAATCAAGGTTGTGAGATAGTTAATAAAAGGGGTTCTGTTATATTAACTGGTCGCAGAACTTCTGAAAACTGCTACATCGTTAGTGATGCTAGTTCATCTACTCAATCATGTTACATGGTCCATACCGATGAGACTGAATTATGGCATAAACGTCTTGGACATGTACACTATCAGAACTTATTTAGATTGAGCAAAAGAGAACCAATTAGAGGTCTACCCAAATTGTAAAAAGTAGAAAAAATATGTGGTGAATGCCAGTTGGGCAAACAAATTAGGAGTTCTCATAAGAAAGTGAACTCTAACACCACATCTAGACCACTCGAGCTTCTTCATATGGATCTTATTGGACCAACCAGATCAGAAAGTCAAGGAGGCAAAAAATACATCTTGGTTATCGTAGATGACTAGGTATCATTCTTAAAAGACAAAACTGAAACCTTGGATGAAGTAAAAAAGGTCATCAAACGAATCCAAAATGAGAAAAGTTCTCATGTTAGTAAGATCCGTAGTGATCATAGATCTGAATTCGAAAACAGTAGTTTTGAGAAATTCTATAGCGATCAGGGAATATCACATGAATTCTCAGCGCCCAAAACACCGCAACAAAATGGTATAGTTGAAAGGAAAAATAGAGTGCTTCAGGAAATGGCTAATGTTATGTTAAATAGTTTAAAGCTCTCTAAAAATCTTTAGGCTGAAGCAGTTAATACCGCATGCTATATTATTAATCGAGTTTATATTAATAAATCTGATAATAAGATTCCTTATGAATTATGGTTTGAAAAGAAACCTACTGTCAAAAACTTTCGGGTTTTTGGAAGCAAGTGTTATATTTTACGGGATCGTGAAAATTTGGGTAAGTTTGATACGAAGAGTGACGAAGGAATTTTTCTTGGTTATTCTTTGAACATTCGAGCTTATAGGGTTCTAAATAAGAGAACTGGAGTGATTCAAGAGTCCATTAATGTGGTCATTAATGATCATTTGAATACACCAACCCCAAGTTCAGATGATGATGAAGCTATTATTATTAACAATCTAGATATCTCGTCAAGTCAAAAAGAATCTGAACCAAGGAATGTTAAAGATCATCCAACCAATCAAATTCTTAGAAATCCTCTC
The DNA here is from genome assembly GCA_037074715.1 of Magnolia kwangsiensis. Lineage (NCBI taxonomy): Eukaryota > Viridiplantae > Streptophyta > Magnoliopsida > Magnoliales > Magnoliaceae > Magnolia > Magnolia kwangsiensis. The sequence goes on from CM073588.1 coordinate 83,872,515, forward strand.
ACTGAAGTTCGTACTCGCAAACAACTTGAGAACATATATAATTATGTTTGTTTTACATCCCAAATAGAACCGGTCAACGTAAAAGAAGCACTTTCTGACGAAAATTGGATAGTTGCTATGCAGGATGAACTTAATCAATTTGTTCGGAATGATGTCTGGTATCTTGTTCCTAGACCTAAAGATAAAAACATTATTGGAACAAAGTGGATCTTTAAAAATAAGTCTGATGAACTCGGAAATATTATACAAAACAAGGCTAGACTGGTTGTACAAGGGTACACTCAGATTGAAGGCATAGATTACGATGAAACCTTTGCTCCAGTCGCTCGCCTTGAATCAATCAGACTTTTTATTTCCATCGCATGTTTTAGAAAATTTAAAATCTATCAGATGGATGTAAAGAGTGCTTTCTTGAATGACGATTTACATGAAGAAGTGTATGTTGAACAACCTTCAGGGTTTGAAGACCCTAAGTTATCTGACCATGTATTTCGTCTAAAAAAGGCTCTCTATGGTCTAAAACAAGCACTCAGGGCATGGTATGAAAAATTGACTAAATTCTTACTTAGTCATAGCTTTCAAGTAGGTAGTGTCGATAAGACGCTTTTTGTTAAAAAGAATAACAATGATATTTTGATGGTTCAAATATATGTTGATGATATTATTTATGGATCTACTTGTTCTAACATGTCTACTGAGTTTGCAGAGTTAATGAAATCAAGGTTCGAAATGAGCATGGTTGGTGAATTTAACTATTTCCTAGGGTTGCAAGTAAAATAACAACCTGATGAAATTTTCATTTCTCAGACCAAATATGCTTCAAACTTGGTTAAAAGGTTTGGATTTGAGAATGGTAAGAACTTTGATACTCCTATGAGTACAACATTAAGACTCTCAAAAGACTCTACAGGTAAAGATATAGATCCTAAACTATATCGCAGTATGATTGGCAGTTTGTTATATCTTACTGCTAGTAGACCTGATATTGCATTCAGTGTTGGTATTTGTGCGAGATATCAGTCTAATCCTAAGGAATCACACCTTACTGTTGTTAAATGGATTATTAGGTATGTCGCAAGTTCTATAAATTTGAGACTTTGGTATCCTTTTGATACTAATGTTCAATTAGCCGAGTATTCAGATGCTGATTGGGCCGGAAATATTGATGATAAAAAATTAACTAGTGGTGGTTGTTTTTACATTGAAAATTACTTAGTTTCTTGGTTTAGTAAGAAACAAAGCTCAATATCGCTCTCTACTGCTGAGGCTGAATATATTGTAGCTGGATATGCATGTACTCAACTAGTTTGGATGAAACGCATGCTTAGCGATTATGGAATTAATCAAGATTCAATGATTTTACATTGTGATAATTCCAGTGCTATAAACATTTTCAAAAATCCAATGCAGCATTCACGTACTAAGCATATTGACATTAGGTATCATTACATTCGTGAGTTGGTTAAAGAAAAAGTCATTTCATTGGAATATATACCAACCGAAACTCAACTTGCTGATATATTTACTAAATCGCTCGACAAAAGCAGGTTTAATAAATTAAAATTTGATCTTGGTATGTGCATTTTACATTGAATATTCTTGCTTGCATGTATCATAGTGTATTATATTTCACATTATAATTATTTAAATTTTAAATTTTTTCATTTAAAAATACATTTTTGGTCGATGCTCGACCGGTCGTGGTTGTACACGACCAGTCGTGGTTCGACCGGTCGTGGACCACACACGACCGGTCGTGGATCTCGTGAACATCATATAATTTAGAGAAAATCCCTTTCTTCTTCATTTTCACACCTACCTACGACGAGTCGTGGCTCGACCAGTCATAGGATTTCTAGTTTTTCTTCAAAGGAAGTCCTATTTCATCATTTTTCTTGAAGATTCATGATCTCTATACTTTGATTTGTTCATAGTATAGTTTGATTTCATCTCTTGTTGAGTTTTTCAAGGGTTTGCTCTCTATTTGCTGATCTAGAGAAAACTCATCTTTCATTTATGCATCTTGCTTGTTCTTTGTATATCTTTTTGAATATGGATGCTAGAGGGAAAAATAAAACATCCCGTGGTCCATCTTCATCTAGATCTGGACCAATAACTAAACGGCATCTTTGGTCACCCGAAGATGATACTCAAGATGTACGGGATTTGCGTACCCGTAACATTATCGTTGAGCATACCGCTGATGTAAATCACATTGCTCCATATGGTGTCATTCCCCTTCTTGAATCTATAGGTTGGACTAACATTATGCTTTGGGGTGGGTCTGCATACGAGTCCATTGCTCAATCAATGGTAGCATGCATTTCAGATTTTTTTCTTGATAATTTAATATTTTCAATTGATACAAGAGAAGGGAAATTTGAAGTTGACCGTCATTTAATATCAGGTATTATGGATATACCTGTTAATGATGAAGGAATACCAATTCATACTTTATACGATAAACCTTCAGAATCGAAAAAACGCATGTTAACCAGAGATTTATGCAAAATTGATGTGCATTGGACTCATAAAGGGAATGCGCTCCCTGCAAAGTATCTGTTACCTAAATATAGAATACTACATCATTTCTTCATTTCAAATGTATATCCTCGGTCCGGTAATAAAACCGAGTTAACTTCTTTCATGGTTCGTGTGTTGCATTCTATTACTTCTGGAATCAAGGTCTGTCTTCCTTCTTTGATTTGTCATTCCATTATACAATTTTATTTCCATCCAAGTCATAGTGATATTCCATTCGGTTATCTTATGAATGTTTTAGCCACTCACATGCTTGTCGATAACCTACTAATGAGGCACCAATTCTTCATCTCATTTTCAACAATGCCAATCTTAATAAGATGAAATTGGATCTGCTCCCTGGCCAATTTGATGAAGCTGGTGTTAGTGGTGTTGGTGGTGATGGTGGTGATGCTGGAAACGAAGAGGAAGCTGGTTATCTTCCACAACAAGATGTTAATATGGATGACTTATTTGATGACATAAAAACTGATTCACCTAATGATCCAGATTATGATCCTTCTGGTTTTAATGCATGCCTTCGTGTATTGGAGGAAAAACTTGATAATATGAATATAGCCCATGACATGAGATTCAAGTACATGCGAAAATATCTTCGTCGCATAAATAAGGGCTTACACCAGATTGATCCATCTATTCCTGCTCCCTCCTCTGGATCAGATTAAGTGAATTATCTTCTGAATAGTATAACATTTCTTTTACTCTAGATATGTATTATGGATTCTGGTTTCAAAACATTTTAGATATTGTACTTTGTGGTATGGATTATGACTTGACACTTCAGATTTATTTTATGTCCTTTCATATCACCTTCTCATTATTTGCTCTCTATATTCTCCTTTATATTGTTCCTTTCCCTTGTCATTTTGTGACAAAAAGGGGGAGTAGTAAGTATTGCTAAAAGGGGAGTAATACGAATAGGGGGAGTAAATTTGTTTGTATTGATTGAGAAGGATATGTGGAATGATGGATATGTGGATTGAAGTTTTGAGATTTTCATGTTATGTATTGATTATACGTGCAATACTCGTATTACTCAGGGGGAGTAGAGTATTTTGTGGTTTCATAATTTATCATTCTTTATTATCTTTGATGCTATGTGTTTTGTCACAATTTGACAAAGGGGGAGATTGTAAGTGCTATGATTTCATATCCCTTTAGTTGTCAAATTTTGTGGTGCCAAAACCTATTTCTATGTCTTGTATATCTTGTGTTTTATGTTTGAAGACTAGTCATTGCAATCAACATCGCATTTCAAGTCAAGATCTTAAAAGAAGAAAGTTTTCAAGTCTTGGATGAAGAAATCAAGAATAGAAGTATTCAAGATTGCATGTTCAAGGTTTGATCAAGTTCAAGTTTACTGGAAGATTTTGTCAAGTCAAGATCAAGCTTATGAAGGCCTACTACAAGTTTTGAATATTCACAAGCTTCTCTTAAGGGTCATCTGAGTGTACAGACTTTCAATGTCCATCTCACTTTTAAGGTTTATTTGACCTTAGATTGACCTTAGGATGGGCTTTATTGTAGGTTATTCTGAATACATAACTCATATATCTTTATATGCTTGTTTGGAGTGTTCAAAGACTAGTCCTAGGGACTTTAAGACCAGTTCTAGCTTTGCTACAACTAGTCTTAGGTTTTTCAGGACCAGTCCTAGGTAGTTGAAGATTTTCGGATCTTTCTAGCTGTCCTATGACCAGTCCTGGACATCCTACGACCAGTCCTGTGAGTTCTACGACTCATCCTTCGACCGGTCGTAGACCTACGACTCAAACTCCAGCAACCATTTTTGGGGTCATACGACCGGTCGTAGGTGTCTCACGACCAGTCGTAGGTGGCCCACGACCGGTCATAGACCACCCTCGACCGGTCGTGGAACTGAAAATCAAATCCCGTGAAAATTTTTTGAAAATCTTTGGAGCTACGACCAGTCCTAGGATCCTAAGACCAGTCGTAGACGGGATTTTTCAGTCTATAAATTGAGCACGAACTTAAGAGTTTTAGTACTTCAAATCAATTCTATTCAAGCATTCTTTAGGCTATTCTCTGAGATAAGTTTGTATTTATTTTAAGCTGTTTTGTGCTTATTTAATATTCATTTTGCTAGCTTATTCTTATTTGATTTTGATCTATATTCCAATCTTATTAGAAAAGGAGAATTTCTATTATTCCTTCTTCTGGATTCAAAATCAAATAGATCTAGCCCGTTTGATCTAAAATTAATTAGACTTAGAACCATTCTTAAAGTGAGTATTGGATTTTGAACGTCGAATCGAACTTCTACTCCGATTGGTTCTACCGGGCTTCATCAAAAGGTGATTCAGGTATTTTACATGTTTTGTAATTTACTTTCTTTGGTTTTTGTTTGAGATTCACCAGAAAAATCTCATTGTATTGGTTATCTGAGGAGAGCCAAAAAACTTAGATTGTGGGGTTTTTGGATTGTGTAAGCCCGAGATCAAAGACACAATTGTGAAGGTTTTAGGTGAACCTATGAAACCTATTTTGATAGTGCATGCTAATATCCCTTGTGTGAGGATATTAGGAGTGGAGTAGCAATCTGTGTGGCTGTTGGATAACAGTTGGTGTACACATAGGTGAACCACTATATATCGTTGTGTTGTGGATGTGCTTTATTCTTTCATTCTTTTATTCATTCTGTTTTATGGAAAGTGTTTGTGGATGAATGTTGTAATCACTTCAAGCAAGTGTGGATGTATGTTGTAATAACTTAGGATTTATTTTTCGTAAGTTATTTTGATTTCATTGCTTATTATTCCTCTTTGGTTTGTGATACAAGGACGTTCTAGAAATAAGGTTGTCCTACCTTAAACCTCTGATTTTTGGTGTAAGGTTATCCTTAGAACTGATAAAGTATCAATCTCTTTATTTTAGGCTATTGTGATTGTTTTATATTCAACATTGTGCTTTAAATCTTTTATTATTCCGCTGTTATTATTTTTATTTGGCATTGCCCTTTTCACGCCCCCTCTAGGGCATATAGCTAGGCCCTTTCAGATTCTTTCCAAGTCTATATATATATATATATATATATATATATATATATATATATATATATATATATATATATATATATATATATATATATATATATATATATATATATGGGTGTAAACGAGATTAAGAACAATACGAAAGGTTTCTAAATAGTTCTAAGGTTTCAAAGGGGTGTCGCAAAGGTAAGATTCTAGGTTTTTCGAATCGGCTAAGCCTTCTCTCTTTGTAATTTTTGCTTTCATAGTGATTTTTTGTCGTTTTGTACCGTGGTTTTTTCCCGAAAGGGTTTTTTCACGTTAAAATCCTTGTGTTCTCTGTGTTTTCTTGGTGCTTTTGGATTTCTATCATAGATTCAGCTCTATGTGATTCCATGATTTCCCTAACAAGTGGTATCAGAGAAATCATTAGGGCGGAGGCCTGAATCTGAAGGATTGACATTAATGGGAAACACTGGGTATAACATTGAGAAGTACTTCGATAAAAATAACTTTGAGTTATGGAAGATTAAGATGATCAATTTCTTAGCCAAGCAAGGCGAAGATGGTGCTCTTGAAGAGCGAAAGCCGACTATGAGTGATGATGATTGGAATACTCTTGATAAGAAGGCTTTATCTTTAATCCGTTTGTGTCTCATGTATGAAGTTCTCTATAATGTTTTGAGGGACAAAACTGCGACTGGTTTATGGGCAAAGTTAGAGGATATTTATGCGAAATTTTTTACCGAGAATCACCTACACTTGAAGTTACAGTTGTTGACCTTCAGGATGACAGTGGGTGGAGATGTGGAGGCCCACCTCAGTAACTTTAATAAATTGATTTGCAAGTTTTTGATATGGAGGAAGTGGTTAAAGATGAAGATCATGCACATATGTTGTTGTATTCTCTTCTGGCATCGTATGAGTCATTTAGGGACTCATTGTGTAGTGTAAATAAAACCATGAGTGTGGGCACCATCATCTCAGCCCTTCAAGGGAAGGCCATGAGAAAGATAAACAGTGGCATAAGGACATCTTACTACGCCAAAATCATGAATTTACGACAGACCAAATCCGTCGAAAAACCAAATAAATGACAAATTTCATCCTTTGCTGTTTACTGGCTCATTTTTTTTTCGACGGATAAAATCTGTCATTTATAATAGTGATGGATAAGATTTGTTGTAAAAAATAAAAAAATTGTCGCTAAAATTCAAAAAAACCCTGTAAAATTAGTCATCATTAAAAATATTAGCGATGTATAAGGTTCGTCGCTAATATGAGTAAAGCAACGGACCTCAAATTTGTTGTTGATTTTCAACTTGTTCAAAAATTAGCGATGGATTTGGTCCGTCGCTAAAATATCTGTGAATATAAAAAAATATCGCCAGATTTTTTATTTTGAATCTTACACCTAATAGTCATTCAAAAAATAATTCACATGATTGTTTAATAAGAATCCTATTTAAAAAATTGCGATGAATCTTGTTCCGCCATCCAGTACTATAGCAAGGAAAATGATAATTACAATCACAATATGCTATAGAACAATGTCTAAAGTAAGAGAAAATACTTATTGGATGAAAAAAATGATTAGGATGAGTCCCGTGACTTTAGTCGAGTCACTTTGTTGAGTTTATGGCCTTGTTTTTGGTAGACTCGACGAGTTGTAGAACTATGGCTGACGATTTGCTTATTGATGCACCCTCTTCGACACGAGATTAGTCCCTTGAGATCAGTCCCTTAAAATATGAACTCACGTTAAGCGATTGTGAAACTAATTAATTAACTAACTGATTTTCTGAGTGCATGAAGAAATCAAAAAGGGAAATATGATCTGATAATGTCACAAAGAGTTGGAGATTAGCTTTAGGAATAATGTTTTGTGAACAAGAAAGAAACCACTAATTTTTGATGCATAATCAAAGGACATCCTTGCTTAATATAGAAATCAGAGAATGCATCTAACTGTTACTTCAACAAAAATGACTATAAAATGGGTAAAACCAACTACCTTGAGATCTCACACAAAATTAGCTGGAAAATAATGGTATCATCCAACTAGCACCTAAGTGTTAACATGCCATGTGCGTATGGCATCCTACCCATTCAACGAGTTGGATTGGCCTTCAAGAACAAATGGAGCAAAAATTAGGCCAATCCACTAATCAGGCGGGCCATGCCTACACTTTTGACCAGATTGGCAGTTATCCATTCTATGGTGTGGCCCACATGATGAGTGGATCAGCTTGATTTTAACATGTGTTCTTCATGGTGGGACTAGCTTGTTAAATGGGTTAGATGCCATATACACATGACAAGTTCACATTTAGTCACTACTTGGACAATAACATTGCCATCTAATGAGTTGTCAGTAATATTGGGCTATGTGTGAGCTGTCAGTAATTTCTTTGCTCAATTAAGGATGGTACCAAGATTTAAGAAGAGTTCTACTACGTACGAGCATGTTCAAGAGGGCTGCCAGAACATCACAAAAAAAAAAGCTTTTAGAGTTTCCATACATAACAATTTAAAGTATTTGCGGAAGTTTAGGAGGTTCTATGACCTCATTTAGTGAATCATTGTTCTCTAGCGGTTGACTTCTTTGAGCGAATGCCATGCATTGTTTGAAAAAAAAATCAAAGAAAAGATTGGACAAGTGAAGTTGTTGCAATTACCTATAGCAAAGCAAAAGTAACACATGCCCTGAGAATAGAAGAAGAATTCTGAAGCATAGCAACAAATCTCCCAATCTCAACTCCACTGAACAAAGTGGAAAATGGAATACGGCAAGAGTTACTGAGAAAAATGCATAACAAAAAATCATACAACTAATAAGCCAATGGCAATGTGAATGAATAGACTTAAAAGAAGCATCAACTTATGTCAGCATAAAAGGTTTTCTTCTTTCTTTTTTCCCTGGAAGTTTACTCAAGCTTTACTAAGGAAAGACAAATGGAAAGGCAAGGATTAGGAATCAACAGCCCCAACAAACAAGACATTGTAAGAAAATAAAAGATTCATATGAACAACTTGAAATAAGGCTTGAGACACCCTAGCCCATTCAATCACAGCCAATTTGGCCTCCCCGAACACCTTTTTGGAAAGGCTAACACAATTGGGGAAGCATTTGTCATTACACTTGGCTTAAATCATGACTAGTTCCATGAGAAGAGTAACCACAAAAATTTTCATTTAGGTCCCATGCTGCCATCATCACTATGTTAAAACAGCGAAAAAAGGACGGTCAAAAATCATCTCAAAAGACCATAAAGGATGGTCTTGGACCGTCACAAGGGCCGTCATATTTTGGGGCATCGTATTACTTAAAGGACAACCATAAACCGTCTCTAACGAAGGATGATCATGGACTGTTTGTAAAGGTAGACATTAGAGGTACATTATGAAGCTTAAAATGATGCTCTTGGACCGTCCTTAAAACGGACAGTTGTGGACCGTCTGTAAAAAGGACGGTCCTGGACTGTCTGTAAAAAGTACGGTCCATGACCGTCCGTAAAAAAGACTGTGACAGGAAGTCTCTAATGAACCCTAAAACAACAGTCATGGACCGTCCTTACAAAGGGCGATTACGAGCAATTTCTTAGACCATCCTTTTTAAGGACTGTTATAAGCCATCTCTGATGAACCTAAAAAGGACAGTTATGAATCGTCTCAGATTTGAATATTTAGGAAAATATGGACAGCTTAAAAGTCGTCATAAAATTTATTGCATTAAAAATTAAAGAAAAAGAAAAGAATTAGCAACAATTTTCTTTTTATGTCATAAATAATCATAATTCATAATCATAAAAAAAGTATTCAACCAATAAATAATCATAATTCATAATCATAAAGAATTGCAGAAAGTTCATTCGGGTCTAGGTTTAGGTTTTCAAGTTTAGGTTTAGGTTAAGGAGTTGAGATTAGGATTAGGTGTAGGTTTAGGTTTAAAGATTTTAGAATACATTTAGGTTTTAGGTTTAAGTTAGGTTATAGGTTAGGGTTTAGGAAATTGAGTTTTTAGGTTTGTAAGTGCTATAGTTGCTATCCCTTTTTGTTGTCAAATTTGTGGTGTCAAGACACTGTTTCTATCTTGTTATGAAGCTTGCATATGTGAAGAATAAAACTCTACTCAAGATAGTCACAACAAAAGTCTCACAACATCGGCTTTAATAGACATGTACTGTTCATAAGTCAAGTCTTAAGAAGGTAAGTATGTACGACTTAATTCAAGTCAAATATAATTCAAGAATAAGATGAAGCTTTCAAGTTCAAGCTACACCAAGATCTTAGGCTTCATTATTCTCAAAGGTCACTCGTCTTCAAGTTTTAATGTCCTTACTTCACGATTGAGGTATGACTGATCATAGGTTGACCTTAGAGTAGGTCATTTTGGATACATAACTCATAAGTGAGTTTGGTCTGTTCTAAGACTAGTCCTGGACTTTGTTCGACTAGTCCTAACACTCACTATGCCAAAATAGTGAAAAAAGGATGGTCCAAAATCGTCTCAAATGACCAAAAAGGACCGTCTCTTATGAGCCTTTAAAGAAAGGACGGTCATGGACCGTCCTTAAAAAGGACTGCCATAGACCGTCTCTTAGGAGCCTTCAAAGGACGACCATGGACCGTCCTTTAAGAGGATGGTTGTGGACCGTCCTTAAAAAGGACTGTCATAGACCGTCTCTTAGGAGCCTTTAAAGGATGGCCATGTATCGTCCCCTGACAGTCCTTAAAGAGGACTACTATGAACCGTCTCTTATGAGCCTTCAAAGACGGTCATAGACTGTCCTTAAAAAGGACTGCTATCAGCCGTCTCTGAAAGGACATTTTCAAATTTGACCTGTTACAATATATTTCATTGTATTCTTCCTGATATACACCTGTTATATAATATATTTTATCATATTCACATTCACATCCATCTAAACCCAAACTACGTAAATCCATCCAAACATAAACTACATCCATCCAAATACTAAACAATCTTATCCACATTACATTCATCCACGCATGATACATATAAGTTTAACATCATAAATAAAAAAAGGAAAAAAATCAGCAACAATTTTCTTTTTGTGTCTTTCATCTAATAAAAAAAATATTCAACCAACAAAACATTATAATTCAGAATCATGAAGAATTGCAGAAACTTCTTCAAAAAAAGTGGACACTTTTTTAAAATAAAACTGATCATTAAAATAAAACTAATGCAAGAAAATAATACAAAAAATTGTTTCAATTAATAGAAACAACAACAAAAATTAAAGCTTTGTAAAAAGGGGCATGTGTTAAAAGGGATACATTCTTGTTTGTTGCCATGTGATTGGGCTACATTATTATAGCAATCGGGTTCGGGTTCGGGAACGGGTTTAGGTTTGGGTTTTCAAGTTTAGGTTTAGGTTTAGGTTAGGGAGTTTAGATTAGGATTAGGTGTAGGTCTAATTTTAGGGATTTGAGAATACATTTAGGTTTTAGGTTTAGGTTTTAGGTTTAGGTTAAGGTTAGGTAATAGGTTATAAGTTTTGGTTATAGGTTATAGGTTAAGGTTTAGGTCATAGGTTTTGGTTTTGGTTTAGGTTAAGGTTTAGGTTATAGGTTTAGGTTAAAGTTTAGGTTTAGGTTATAGGTTATAGCTTTAGGGAATTGAGAATAAGTTAAGGTTAAGGTTTATGTTTAGGAAATAGGGTTCGAGTTCGGGATCGGGTTTAGGTTTGAGTTTTCAAGTTTAGGTTTAAGTTTAGGTTAGGGAGTTGAGATTAGGATTAGGTTTAGGTTTAAGGATTTGAGAATACATTTCAGTTTTAGGTTTAGGTTTAGGTTTTAGGCTTAGGTAGGTTTAGGTTGGGTTATAGGTTAAGGTTTAGGTTTAGGAAATTGGGTTCGGGTTCGGGATCGGGTTTAGGTTTGAGTTTTCAAGTTTAGGTTTAGGTTTAGGTTAGGGAGTTGAGATTAGGATTAGGTGTAGGTTTAGGTTTAGGGATTTGAGAATACATTTAGGTTTTTGGTTTAGGTTTAGGTTATAGGTTATAGGTTAAGGTTTAGGTTTTAGGTTTAGGTTAAGGTTAGGTTATAGGTAATAAGTTTAGGTTATAGGCTATAGGTTAAGGTTTTAAGTCATAGTTTTGGTTTAGGTTAAGGTTATAGGTTTAAATTTAGGTTTAGGTTATAAGCTATAGGTTTAGGGAATTGAGAATAGGTTAAGGTTTAGGTTTTAGAAATCGGGTTCGGGTTCGGGATCGGGTTTAGGTTTGGGTTTTCAAGTTGAGGTTTAGGTTTAGGTTAGGGAGTTGAGATTAGGATTATATATAGGTTTAGGTTTAGGGATTTGAGAATACATTTAGGTTATAGGTTTAGGTTTAGGTTTTAGGTTTAGGTTAAGGTTAAGGTTAGGTTATAGGTTATAAGTTTAGGTTATAGGTTATAGGTTAAGGTTTTAGGTCATAGGTTTTGGTTTAGGTTAAGGTTATAGGTTAAGGTTTAGGTTAAGGTTTAGGTTTAGATTAAGGTTATAAGCTATACGTTTAGGGAATTGAGAATAGGTTAAGGTTTAGGTTTAGGAAATCGGGTTCGGGTTCGGGATCGGGTTTAGGTTTGGGTTTTCAAGTTTAGGTTTAGGTTTAGGTTAGGGAGTTGAGATTAAGATTAGGTGTAGGTTTAGGTTTAGGGATTTAAGAATACATTTGGGTTTAAGGCTTAGGTTTAGGTTTTAGGTTATAGGTTAAGGTTTAGGTTAAGGTTAGGTTATAGGTTATAAGTTTAGGTTATAGGTTATAGGTTAAGGTTTTAGGTCATAGGTTTTGGTTTAGGTTAAGGTTATAGGTTAAGGTTTAGGTTTAGGTTAATGTTAACGTTTAGGTTTAGGTTATAAGCTATAGGTTTAGGGAATTGAGAATAGGTTAAGGTTTAGGTTTAGGAAATTCTGTTCGGGTTCGAGATCGGGTTTAGGTTTGGGTTTTCAGGTTTAGGTTTAGGTTAGGGAGTTGAGATTAGGATTAGGAGTAGGTTTAGGTTTAGGGATTTGAGAATACATTTAGGTTTTAGGTTTAGGTTTAGGTTTTAGGTTATAGGTTACGGTTTTAAGTTTAGGTTAAGGTTAGGTTATAGGTTATAAGTTAAGGTTTTATGTCATAGGTTTTGGTTTAGGTTAAGGTTATAGGTTTAGGTTAAGGTTTAGGTTATAAGCTATAGGTTTAGGGAATTGAGAATAGGTTAAGATTTAGGTTTAGGAAATCGGGTTCGGGTTTGTGTTCGGGTTTAGGTTTGGGGTTTCAAATTTAGGTTAAAGTTTAGGTTAGGGAGTTGAGATTAGGATTAGGTGTAGGTTTAGGTTTAGGGATTTGAGAATACATTTAGGGTTTAGGTTTAGGTTTAGGTTATAGGTTATAGGTTTAGGTTTAGGTATAAGTTAAGGTTTAAGTTTAGGTTATAAGCTATAGGTTTAGGGAATTGAGAATAGGTTAAGGTCTAAGTTTAGGAAATCGGGTTCGGGTTTAGGTTTGGGTTTTCAAGTTTAGGTTTAGGTTTAGGTTAGGGAGTTGAGATTAGGATTAGGTTTAGGGATTTGAGAATACATTTAGGTTTTAAGTTTAAGTTTAGGCTTTAGGTTATATGTTAAGGTTTAGGTTAATGTTAAGGTTAGGTTATAGGTTATAAGTTTAGGTTATAGGTTATAGGTTAAGGTTTTTGGTCATCGGTTTTGATTTAGGTTAAGGTTTAGGTTTAGGTTAAGGTTTAGGTTTAGGTTATAAGCTATATGTTTAGGGAATTGAGAATAGGTTAAGGTTTAGGTTTAGGGATTTGAGAATACATTTAGATTTTAAGTTTAGGTTTAGGTTTTAGGTTATAAGTTTAAGTTTAGGTTATACATTATAAGTTAAGGTTTTAGGTCATAGGTTTTGGTTTAGGTTAAGGTTATAGGTTTAGGTTTTGGTTTAGGTTAAGGTTATAGGTTTAGATTATAAGCTATAGGTTTAGGGAATTGAGAATAGGTTAAGGTTTGGGTTTATGAAATCGGGTTCGGGTTCGAGATCGGGTTTAGGTTTGAGTTTTCAAGTTTAAGTTTATGTTTAGGTTAGGGAGTTGAGATTAGGATTAGGTGTAGGTTTAGGTTTAGGAATTTGAGAATACATTTAGGTTTTAGGTTTAGGTTTAGGTTTTAGGTTATAGGTTACAGTTTTAAGTTTAGGTTAAGGTTAGGTTATAGTTTATAAGTTAAGGTTTTAGGTCATAGGTTTTGGTTTAGGTTATAAGCTATAGGTTTAGGGAATTGAGAATAGGTTAAGGTTTAGGTTTAGAAAATCGGGTTCGGGTTCGGGTTCGGGTTTAGGTTTGGGGTTTCAAATTTAGGTTTAAGTTTAGGTTAGGGAGTTGAGATTAGAATTAGGTGTAGGTTTAGGCTTAGGGATTTGAGAATACATTTAGGATTTAGGTTTAGGTTTAGGTTATAGATTATAGGTTTAGGTTTAGGTATAAGTTAAGGTTTAAGTTTAGGTTATAAGTTATAGGTTTAGGGAATTGAGAATAGGTTATGGTCTAGGTTTAGGAAATCGGGTTCAGGTTTAGGTTTGGGTTTTCAAGTTTAGGTTTAGGTTTAGGTTAGGGAGTTGAGATTAGGATTAGGTTTAGGGATTTGAGAATACATTTAGGTTTTAGGTTTAAGTTTAGGCATTAGGTTATAGGTTAAGGTTTGGGTTTTAGGTTTAGGTTAATGTTAAGGTTAGGTTATAGGTTATAAGTTTAGGTTATAGGTTATAGGTTAAGGTTTTAGGTCATAGGTTTTGTTTTAGGTTAAGGTTATAGGTTAAGGTTTAGGTTTAGGTTAAGGTTTAGGTTTAGGTTATAAGCTATATGTTTAGGGAATTGAGAATAAGTTAAGTTTTAGGTTTAGGGATTTGAGAATGCATTTAGTTTTTAGGTTTAGGTTTAGGTTTTAGGTTATAGGTTTAAGTTTAGGTTATACGTTATAAGTTAAGGTTTTAGGTCATAGGTTTTGGTTTAGGTTAAGGTTATAGGTTTAGGTTAAGGTTTAGGTTATAAGCTATAGGTTTAGGGAATTGAGAATAGGTTAAGGTTTGGGTTTATGAAATCGGGTTCGGGTTCGAGATCGGGTTTAGGTTTGGGTTTTCAAGTTTAGGTTTAGGTTTAGGTTAGGGAGTTGAGATTAGGATTAGGTGTAGGTTTAGGTTTAGGGATTTGAGAATATATTTAGGTTTTAGGTTTAGGTTTAGGTTTAGGTTTTAGGTTTTAGGTTTAGGTTTAGGTTTAAGTTAAGGTTTAGGTTTAGGTTTAGGTTATAAGCTATAGGTTTAGGGAATTAAAAATAGGTTAAGTTTTAGGCTTAGGAAATCGGGTTCGGGTTTAGGTTTAGGTTTTCAAGTTTAGGTTTAGGTTTAGGTTAGGGAGCTGAGATTAGGATTAGGTGTAGGTTTAGGTTTAGGGATTTGAGAATACATTTAGGTTTTAGGTTTAGGTTTAGGTTTTAGGTTATAGGTTGGGGTTTTAGGTTTAGGTTAAGGTTAGGTTATAGGTTATAGGTTAAGGTTTTAGGTCATTGGTTTTTGATGAGGGTCAAATATTGCATATTAGACCCCGACTATTACCAGATTTTATCAACAAGATAATATTTAATGCCATATTTTAATTATATTTTCATTGCAGGATGAAATCAGGAGCGTTGACTGAAAAAGGGATATTAAAAGTGTGTTTTTGTTGATCTGAAGTCACCAGAACAAGGAAAGGACTCTAGAAGACCAATATTGATGGATTTACACGGCAGGGATCTGAGAAAATTAAGCCATTCGCGTTAAAGAGGCGCAAAATTGGTCCAAGAATGCAAGATCACATGGTTTCCGCCATCCAATCAATTTGAAACTTCATATATGGGATGAGGGCCATAAATTAACCGTACACGTAAAATTTCATTCATTGGATCACTATGAAAGTGCCCCAACTGACAGATCAGCCCATAAACCGTTGATTCTGGGCCCACCTGATATCTGGAACTGCCTCAAAATTATTATTGACGGTTTAAATGAGATGAGAAATAATTTAGACGGTGAAAATTTCTGAAAATCATCACAGTGGACCCCACATGAATGAAATGTGTATAGTGCACAAGTGCACTACACGTGCATGGAAAATGTCAGAGACGGTTGACCGTCTCTGACCGAAAAAGAAAGAAAGAAAAAAAAAATGGAAGTTTTCGTTTTCGTCAGCCAATGCCGTCCGCTGGCCTGTTTTACGGCTCATAGTGGACCCCACACATGCCCCGTACGGTCGATCTGATCCGTCCATCTTGTAGAGGGCTTCGAGAGCTACAAATCCATGCTAACCTTTCGTACCCATGCGTACACACGTGTGAGATACAGAGTCCACAAAATGGCTACCCTGTATCGTTCAAATCTGATCTTTTAGTTATTTCTTCTCTGAGACATGCCAATGGACATTCAAAACCACCCATCTTGACTGAAATTTCGTTCGAAATTCAATGGATGGGGTGAATTTTTCAAAAAATGCTTCTGTGGGGCCCACCGATCACAACAGCGAAATGGTGCGAAAGGTTTCGCACATCCGCGAAAATTGACTTTTTCAGGCAGTTTTGGCCCACCATCTTTGATCATATGGCAGATCTGAACCGTCTATTGTGTAGAGGACCCAAGAAAGTCTTAAGGGATGGTGTTTCTTTGAAATTTGAGCGAGGAAAGTGGCGTGTTTCGAGGCACCGAACTTGGCTGCGAAAAGGCTTTCACTGCGCATGTATAGCTTTCCAAATCCGATTCAAATCCGATTTTCACCACTCCAGCAACTATATAAGGAGGTTTTGGACGTGGGGAGGAGTCATTCAGAGCTAAGAAGGATGATCCAGAGTCAAGGAGAAGAAAAAGAAGAGAGAGAAGAAAGAAGAAGAGAGATAAGAAAGATGTTTTTAATGTTTTTATTTTTTATTTTCTTTTTTCCTAATTAATTTTATGGATTGCTAAACTTCTTAGCTAGGGCTGAGATGAAGCCCCTAATTTGATTGACTCTTGTTTATATTGAATTTATTTTAATTGGATTGATTTGTTTCTTTTTCTAGTGTGCTTTCCTGAGATTTCTATACTTCTCCATTCTATGAGCTCGACCAAAGTCTAGATATGGATGTTGTTTAGAATATTACTTTAGGTGCTTGTGTCTGACCATGAACAAGTCTCTTATAGAGGAAGAAACAGGATTTATATCTCTCCATGCCTGACCATGGATGGAAAGATGTGATCCATATGCTTTTAAAAGATTATCCATTCTGTGTACCCGACCAAGGACATAGAGTGTACTTTATTTATTTTGATATCAATCTGAATTAGGGTGAATCAACAGGTAAAATAAGGGTTAAGATAATTAGGGGTGGATTCGAAAGTCCTAGTCTTCTCCTGGATTGAATTTTTCTCATAGTTCTCAGTTATTTTCCATAGATTTGTGTTAATTTACTTATTAGTTTGCTAAAATATTTGTTGGATTAGTTAAGAAGAGTCTTAAATTTTGAATTGTGATAACCAGTCCTCGTGGGAACGATCTCGTAATACGTACCATATTTACATCTGATTCGTATACTTGCGAGTTAAAATCATTTAAATCAGATTGGTTTAAATTAAAACATCAAGTTTTTGGCGCCGTTGCCGGGGACTGTTTCGGTCCAAATTGAATTTAGGATTCTCTCTTATCATAATTCATAGCCTTAGGATTTTACTAACTTTAGGTTAAAGTTTATTTTATTTTATTTTATTTTAGAAACTAACATATTTCCTGTATTGTAGGGTCTTGATTTGAACTTCTATTTTGGTAATCCCTTTCTAAAATTCTTTACTTTTTCTAATTTCTATTTTTTAGGAATTTTCTAATTCTAGGCTTTCTTCTTAGAAATTTTTTAATTTTTAATTTTAGATTTAGATTCTTCTTTCAATTAACTTTCTATTTTCTAGTTTTAGAAATTTTTCCCTTTTTAGAAACTAACCATTGCTTAAGATTTTTTTTCTTTCTAGCATTATTTTAGGAAATTGCTTTTGTTTTTATTTTTATTTTAACAGGAATTGAATAAGGAAGCTGTTAAATAAGATTTTCTTCAAAAGGAGAAGCTACCAAATCTTCAGACATCCATTACCTTCTTTTCCAGGTTCTTTCTTCTAATTCTTGTTTACATAGCTTTCTCTTGTTTTTAAGAATTCATAATTTTTAGTTCTAGTCTTATTTCTCTTAGGTTGCATCTTAGTTTAGTTTAGTTTTCTTTCCTACATTTCAGTTATTCAGTTTATGCTAGGGCGTAGATCTTTGAACATAGAACTAGCACCCTTTGATCCTGAAATAGAAAGAACCTTTCGTAAAAGATCTAGAAATATCCTATTCGAAATGACGGACGAGAATGCAATTAAAGCGCTTAGAGATTATTCAGCTCCTGTCCAATTTAATGCGCCTTCATGCATAGTGTTGCCAACCACCACGGCAGCACACTTTGAACTTAAACCAGGGGTCATACAGTTGTTACCATCTTTCTATGGTTTAGACAAAGAAGATCCATACCATCATGTAAAAGAATTTCTAGACATTTGCTCGACTTTTAGGTTTCAAAACTTCTCAGATGATTCGATCCGTTTGCGCCTTTTTCCTTTTTCTTTGAAGGATAAGGCAAAAGCATGGTTGAATTCTCTAGGAGCTGGGACGATCACTACGTGGGATCAACTGTCTAAGAAGTTCTTAAACAAATTCTTCCCTGTTCACAAAACGAATGCTCTCCGTAAAGAAATCACTAATTTCACGCAAAAAGAGGGAGAACACTTTCATGAATGTTGGGAAAGATGGAAGGACTTGCTCCTTAAATGTCCACACCATGGCTTTGAGAAGTGGCAACAAGTTCAATACTTCTATGACGGTTTGACACCTCAAAACCGTCGCATGGTTGATGCCACCAGTGGAGGGTCATTCATGACCAAAAGTGATGTCGAAGCATGGAATTTCTTTGAAACCTTATGCGAAAATTCCCAACAATGGGACTACTCAAATAGAGGTGAAAGAAATCTCCAACTGCCAAAGAAAGGTGGTATATATGAGGTAGGAGTCACGCCAAATATTTATACCATACTTGATAGCCTGACACAGAAAGTTGATGCTCTGATGTTAAATAATGGACCTCCACAAACAACTCAAATCGAGTCATGTGCTATATGTTCTAGTCTTGGCCATCCTACGCAGTCGTGTCCATCTGGTGCAGCATTTCCTGAATTTCTCTCTGAACAAGTACATGCTATGAACACCTTTCGGAGACCTGGGAATGATCCTTACTCAAATACCTACAACCCAGGGTGGGCTAGACATCCAAATCTTTCTTGGGCAAAAGGACCACAACAAGGAGGACCATCTGGAAATCCTCCTATGCAACCTTACCCACAAGTTGGTAGTCAACAACCTCAACAGTTTCTGCAATATCAATAAGCTCCTGCACAATCTAGGAAATCATCTCTTGAGGATACACTCAATCTTTTTATGCAGAGTTCTCTTCAATTTCAAAAAGACACCCAACAAACTTTACTAGCTAACCAGCAAAGCGTACATGCGAATGCTCAATCTATTGCCAAGATGAAAGTTCAATTGGGTCAACTTGCTACCACATTGAGTGAGAGAGAGAAGGGGAGGTTCCCTAGCCAACCTGTGGCAAATCCAAAAGGACAGTTTGAGATTGACTCTAATTCAAACCAGGAACAATATCATGAGCAAGCCAAATCTATCATTACCCTTAGGTCCGGTAAACAGATCGATAACAAAGTAGAAATGCCTAAGGAAGAATCAATTTCCAAACCGGAAGAGCAAAATGAAGCGGAGAGACATACTATTGCATCTAGAGTCCAAAATCACTCTAACCCTCCAGAAACCACTCTTGTGCCATCCTATGTGCCTAAAGCACCTTTTCCTCAACGTCTGGCACCAGTTAAGAAAGGAAACAATTTTAATGAGATATTGGAGATGTTTAAGCAAGTGCAAATTAATATTCCATTGCTTGATGCTATCAAGCAAGTCCCTGCTTACGCTAAGTTTCTTAAAGATTTATGCACTCAGAAGCGTAAGATACATGTTCATAAGAAGGTCTTCCTTGCAGAGCAACTCAGCTCTATGATTCAACATAACACCCCTCCTAAATTTAGGGATCCAGGAGCGCCTATCATTTCTTGTGTTATAGGAGATCATAAGGTTGAGAAAGCATTGCTTGATTTAGGGGCGAGCGTTAATTTGTTGCTATATTCTGTGTATGAGCAGCTAGGACTTGGTGAACTGAAATCAGCTAAAATAACACTACAACTAGCTGACAGATCTGTCAAGGTGCCCCGTGGTATTATTGAGGATGTGTTAATCCAGGTTGATAAGTTTTATTTTCCAGTGGATTTCATCGTTCTTGATACTCAGCCTGTTCCGAATCTTACGAGTCAAATCCCGGTTATCTTGGGACGTCCATTCTTAGCTACATCCAATGCTATTATAAATTGCAGGAATGGAGTCATGAAGTTGTCTTTTGGTAACATGAAGATTAAACTTAATGTTTTCAATGCTGGACAACAACCGGCAGACTCGGATGATATTTTTGAGGTGAACATGATTGATAGTCTAGTGCATGATTCTTTCTTTAAATCTTCCGAAGACGCACTGGAGACTTGTGTAGCACATTTTGGCACAGACTTTGACATAGAAAGTTCCATCGAAGAAGTCAATGCATTGCTCAACTCTAATTCTATAATGGATACTACAAAATGGAAAGCGAAAGTGAAACTTCTTCCACCATCTGAGTCTAAACCGGTCCCGTCTGTTGAGAAACCACCCGAACTTGACCTTAAACAATTACCTGAAACTCTCAGGTATGCATTTTTAGGTCCTTCTGAGACTCTACCTGTCATCATAGCTTCTAACCTCGATAAGGAACAGGAGGGCAAGTTGCTTAATGTTCTTTGAGAACATAGGGCAGCTATTGGGTGGACAATAGCGGACATAAAGGGAATAAGCCCCACTGTGTGTATGCATCGTATTCATCTTGAGGAAAATGCAAAAACATCACGTGAAATGCAAAGGAGGCTTAATCCTAACATGAAAGAGGTCATACGGGCGGAGGTGCTTAAATTGTTAGATGTTGGTATCATTTACCCTATTTCGGATAGCACGTGGGTCAGCCCAGTTCAAGTTGTTCCAAAAAAGTCTGGGATTACGGTGATAAAAAATGATGATAATGAATTAGTACCAACCCGCATGACTACGGGTTGGCGAGTTTGTATTGATTACCGTAAACTGA
This sequence comes from Magnolia kwangsiensis, assembly GCA_037074715.1. Classification (NCBI taxonomy): domain Eukaryota; kingdom Viridiplantae; phylum Streptophyta; class Magnoliopsida; order Magnoliales; family Magnoliaceae; genus Magnolia; species Magnolia kwangsiensis. Next base: position 83,893,350 of record CM073588.1, read on the forward strand.
ACCTGGTCACAAGGAAGGATCACTTTCCTCTTCCTTTCATAAATCAGATGCTTGAGAGATTGGCAGGACATAGCTATTATTGTTTCCTAGATGGTTATTCCGGATACAATCAGATTCCCATTGCTCCCGAGGATCAAGAGAAAACCACATTTACATGTCCTTTTGGTACATATGCCTATCGGCGTATGCCATTTGGGCTATGTAATGCACCCGCTACTTTTCAACGATGCATGATGAGTATTTTTTCAGACATGGTTGAGCGTTTTCTCGAGATTTTCATGGATGATTTTTCCATTTTTGGCTCTTCCTTTGATGAATTCTTATACCATCTATCTCTAGTTTTGGAAAGATGTAAAGAAACGAACCTGGTATTGAATTGGGAAAAGTGTCATTTTATGGTTCAAAAAGGGATTGTACTCGGGCATGTTATTTCAAGTAAAGGCATTGAGGTTGATAAAGCCAAGATTGATTTAATTTCTAGTCTTCCTCCACCTAGAACAGTGAAGGAAATTAGATCATTTTTAGGGCATGCAGGATTCTACAGGAGATTCATTAAGGATTTTAGCAAAATTTCTCGACCCTTGTGCAGTTTATTAGCTAAGGATGTTGCATTTGACCTTGATGATGATTATCGGAAAGCTTTTGACAAGTTAAAACTTTTATTAACTTCTGCTCCAATCATCCAACCACCTAATTGGAGTTTACCTTTTGAGCTTATGTGTGATGCTTCCGATTATGCTGTTGGAGCCGTCTTAGGGCAACGATTGGACAAAATACCTCATGTCATTTATTATGCTAGTAGGACTCTAAATGATGCTCAACTAAACTACTCTACCACTGAAAAAGAGTTGTTGGCAGTGGTATTTGCTCTAGACAAATTCAGGTCATATCTCATTGGATCGAAGGTTATAGTGTTTTCAGATCATGCAGCATTGAAATATCTTCTTTCTAAAAAAGATGCTAAACCTCGATTGATTTGTTGGATTCTCTTGCTACAAGAATTTGACATTGAAATTCGGGATAAAAAGGGTTCCGAAAATGTGGTAGCCGACCATTTGTCTAGACTTGTCTTGGAGCCCATAGTGGATCTTGTGCCAATGAATGAGTCTTTCCCTGATGAACAACTTTTAGGTATTTCTCAATTACCTTGGTATGCTGACATCGTAAATTATCTTGTTACAAGTCAGATTCCTTCTCATTGGACTAAACAGGATAAATCCAAATTTCTTGCTGAGGTTAAACATTTCTTCTGGGATGATCCATACCTATTCAAACTCTGTCCTGACCAGGTCATTAGGAGATGTGTACCTGAGAGTGAGTTTCATAGTATAATCTCCTTTTGTCACGACCATGCATGTGGTGGTCATTTTGATTCAAAGAAAACAGCTGCAAAAGTTTTACAAAGTGGATTTTATTGGCCTACACTTTTTCGAGACACACATGCCTTTTGTTCTACATGTGATCGATGCCAACGTATGGGTAATATTTCCCGTAGGAACATGATGCCACTTACCAATATTCTCATTGTTGAGATATTTGATGTTTGGGGTATTGACTTCATGGGTCCATTTCCCCCATCATTCGGTTATATGTATATCCTTGTGGCCGTCGATTATGTCTCCAAGTGGGTGGAAGCAGTGCCATGTAAAACGAATGATCACAAAGTTGTGGTTCGCTTCTTGAAAGAAAATATCTTTTCTCGTTTTGGTACTCCTCGGGCAATCATAAGTGATGGTGGTACTCATTTTTGTAATAAACCGTTTGAATCTTTAATGAAGAAATATTCCATCACCCATAAAGTTACAACTCCATATCATCCACAAACAAGCGGTCAAGTAGAAGTTTCGAATCGGGAGATTAAACAAATTTTAGAGAAAACAGTTCGTCCTGATCGTAAGGATTGGTCGCAACGTTTGAATGATGCTCTTTGGGCGTATCGTACGGCTTTCAAAACCCCGATTGGAATGTCTCCCTATAGGCTTGTCTTTGGGAAAGCATGTCACTTACCTGTGGAATTAGAACATCATGCTTATTGGGCCATCAAAACCTTTAATTTTGATTTGAACAAGGCTGGATCGCACCGTAAACTTCAACTCAATGAGTTAGAAGAGATTCGAAATGAGGCATATGAGAATGCGAAATTTTATAAAGAACGAACGAAATTTTTTCATGACCAGTCAATTCTTCGCAAGACATTTGAACCAGGTCAGAAAGTCTTATTGTATAATTCTAGGTTACGCCTCTTTCCTGGAAAACTACGTTCGCGATGGTATGGTCCTTATCAAGTAGTAACAGTATTTCCTCATGGAGCAGTCGAGATTAAAAATCTTAAGGACGAAAATATTTTCAAAGTGAATGGTCAACGACTGAAACCTTATTTGGAGGATTTGGTTAAATAAGATGTTGAGGAAGTTAATTTGGAGGACCCAGGTTTTCAAGATTGATTAATTCATGGTCTATTTTTGTCTGGCTGAAGACGTTAAACTTAGCGCTCATGGGAGGCAACCCAGCTTTTCTTTTTATTTCTTTTTCCTAGTTAGTTATTTCAATGTTTGTGGGTAACATTGCTGTAAACTCTCACGAGACTACAACTCGTCCACTAGGGGTAACCTAGGGGTTTAAAGGCTTATTGCATACGCTAAATGCAATCGAGAGCACCTGCGAAAATGGTATAGGTAGGCTTTTCTTTTGTGATTTTATTTTTGTTATTTTAGTTTAGTTGATTTCTTTCTTGTGCTGACTCGTTTTTACATTGATATTTTGGGAAAGCCTCTTGATTCTCCGTCCAGGTACTATCTTTCCATCACTCCTCTTTTACTTTCATTGTCCCATGTGCATTGCATGCTTATTTCTTTTACATTGAGGACAATGTAGATTTTAGGTTGGGGGTGGGAGATTAGGTAACCTAATCAGTATTTTCTTGGTCTTGAGCAAAAAGTGTGAAATTTTTTGAATTTGAAGTGACTTTGAGGGATAGTTGTGATTTTAAAATTAAAAGATACGTGATGTTGGTAATTTATGACTCTTGGATTTAGTTGTCTGTTAGATTTCACATTTAAGTTTCAATTGTTAACCCGTGCTTAGAAGTATTAAACATTGATTGAATCATGATCTCACAAGATACATCTCGCTTACACATTAAATGATTAACTTGGTAATCTCTAAGCATGAATGGAATCAGCTTGAAAAAATAAATAAATTTTGTTCAGTAAAAGAAGAATTAAAATGGTAAGTCGCATAATCTTTACCATAGGTTTGCTCCCTATAGGTGTAGATTCGATCCCCCATGGTTGATAGTTAGAAAAAAAATATTAGGTGACAAGTTTTCACCATAGGTTTGCTCCCTATAGGTGAGGATTTGACTCCCCTCCTTGGCGTTACTGTTTATGAACAAAATCAAAGGCTGGTATAATGAAAAGTTAACTTGTCAGGCAAGTGTTGGTTTCAGTAGTCATGCATTCCGTTGTTAATTACCAATATATCATAAATTTGATAATTAGATCTCTTAATGAATGTAAGACGAGATTACACTATACACTCATGGAACTCAATGTTTAAAATGCTCTAATTAATGGATTAATATTTTGAATTTGATTATGAAGTTTACCGTGAGCTTGATTCCTGGAGAAAGTTCCACACACCATTCATGAATCTTAGAATTCTCACATCTCGACTATCTGTTCACAAGTCACTTGGGTTTAAAGGAATTGTCATTTAGTTTTGAAATTATTTTTCGCATGTTTTGCTCGGGACTAGCAAAATGCTGGTTGGGGGTTGTGATGAGGGTCAAATATTGCATATTAGACCCCGACTATTACCAGATTTTATCAACAAGATAATATTTAATGCCATATTTTAATTATATTTTCATTCCAGGATGAAATCAGGAGCGTTGACTGAAAAAGGGATATTAAAAGTGTGTTTTTGTTGATCTGAAGTCACCAGAACAAGGAAAGGACTCTAGAAGACCAATATTGATGGATTTACATGGCAGGGATCTGAGAAAATTAAGCCATTCGCGTTAAAGAGGCGCAAAATTGGTCCAAGAATGCAAGATCACATGGTTTCCGCCATCCAATCAATTTGAAACTTCATATATGGGATGAGGGCCATAAATTAACCGTACACGTAAAATTTCATTCATTGGATCACTATGAAAGTGCCCCAACTGACAGATCAGCCCAAAAACCGTTGATTCTGGGCCCACCTGATATCTGGAACTGCCTCAAAATTATTATTGACGGTTTAAATGAGATGAGAAATAATTTAGACGGCGAAAATTTCTGAAAATCATCACAGTAGACCCCACATGAATGAAATGTGCATAGTGCACAAGTGCACTACACGTGCATGGAAAATGTCAGAGACGGTTGACCGTCTCTGACCGAAAAAGAAAGAAAAAAAAAATAAAAAATGGAAGTTTCCGTTTTCGTCAGCCAATGCCGTCCGCTGGCCTGTTTTGCGGCTGATAGTGGACCCCACACATGCCCCGTACGGTCGATCTGATCCGTCCATCTTGTAGAGGGCTTCGAGAGCTACAAAACCATGCTAACCTTTCGTACCCATGCGTACACACGTGTGAGATACAGAGGCCACAAAAGGGCTGCCCTGTATCGTTCAAATCTGATCTTTTAGTTATTTCTTCTCTGAGACATGCCAATGGACATTCAAAACCACCCATTCTTGACTGAAATTTCGTTCTGAATCCAATGGACGGGGTGAATTTTCTAAAAAATGCTTCTGTGGGGCCCACCGATCACAACAGCGAAATGGTGCAAAAGGTTTCGCACATCCGCGAAAACTGACTTTTTCAGACAGTTTTGGCCCACCATCTTTGATCATATGGCAGATCTGAACCGTCTATTGTGTAGAGGACCCAAGAAAGTCTTAAGGGATGGTGTTTCTTTGAAATTTGAGCGAGGAAAGTGGCGTGTTTCGAGGCACCGAACTTGGCTGCGAAAAGGCTTTCACTGCGCATGTATAGCTTTCCAAATCCGATTCAAATCCGATTTTCACCACTCCAGCAACTATATAAGGAGGTTTTGGACGTGGGGAGGAGTCATTCAGAGCTAAGAAGGATGATCCAGAGTCAAGGAGAAGAAAAAGAAGAGAGAGAAGAAAGAAGAAGAGAGATAAGAAAGATGTTTTTAATGTTTTTATTTTTTATTTTCTTTTTTCCTAATTAATTTTATGGATTGCTAAACTTCTTAGCTAGGGCTGAGATGAAGCCCCTAATTTGATTGACTCTTGTTTATGTTGAATTTATTTTAATTGGATTGATTTGTTTCTTTTTCTAGTGTGCTTTCCTGAGATTTCTATACTTCTCCATTCTATGAGCTCGACCAAAGTCTAGATATGGATGTTGTTTAGAATATTACTTTAGGTGCTTGTGTCTGACCATGAACAAGTCTCCTATAGAGGAAGAAACAGGATTTATATCTCTCCATGCCTGACCATGGATGGAAAGATGTGATCCATATGCTTTTAAAAGATTATCCATTCTGTGTACCCGACCAAGGACATAGAGTGTACTTTATTTATTTTGATATCAATCTGAATTAGGGTGAATTAACAGGTAAAATAAGGGTTAAGATAATTAGGGGTGGATTCGAAAGTCCTAGTCTTCTCCTGGATTGAATTTTTCTCATAGTTCTCAGTTATTTTCCATAGATTTGTGTTAATTTACTTATTAGTTTGCTAAAATATTTGTTGAATTAGTTAAGAAGAGTCTTAAATTTTAAATTGTGATAACCAGTCCTCGTGGGAACGATCTCGTAATACGTACCATATTTACATCTGATTCGTATACTTGCGAGTTAAAATCATTTAAATCAGATTGGTTTAAATTAAAACATCAAGTTTTGGTTTAGGTTAAGGTTATAGGTTTAGGTTAAGGTTTAGGTTAAGGATTAGGTATAGGTTTAGGGAATTGAGAATAGGTTAAGGTTTAGGTTTAGGAAATCGGGTTCAGGTTCGGGATCGGGTTTAGGTTTGGGTTTTCAAGTTTAGGTTTAGGTTTAGGTTAGGGAGTTGAGATTAGGATTAGGTGTAGGTTAGGTTTAGGGATTTGAGAATACATTTAGGTTTAGGTTAGGAAGTTGAGATTAGGATTAGGTATAGGTTTAGGTTTACGGATTTGAGAATACATTTAGGTTTTAGGTTATAGGTTACGGTTTTAAGTTTTGGTTAAGGTTAGGTTATAGGTTTAAGTTTAGGTTATAGGTTATAGGTTAAGGTTTTAGGTCATAGGTTTTGGTTTAGGTTAAGGTTATAGGTTTAGGTTAAGGTTTAGGTTTAGGTTTAGGTTATAAGTATAGCTTTTGGGATTTAAGAATAGGTTTAGGTTATAGGTTATAAGTTTAGGTAATTGATAATAGGTTTAGGTTATAGGTTTAGGGTGTGGTTTAGGTTAAGGGTATGGTCCCTGCAAATACAGATATAAACACGGCCTGTCCAAATGGTCAGGCCCTTCAAATGTTTTACATAGGAAATCGACAGCTTCACCATGGTCATAACAGCGGTTTTCACCTTCCAGGGACCCCCGCTCATCCGGATAGCTCCGACGTACATCCGGGTCTGCTCCATTAATTTTGAGCAAATACATAAACACGGACTGTCCAAATGGTCAGGCCCCTCCAATGCTGTCCATAGGAAATGGACAGCTTCATCATGGTCATAACAGCGGTTCGCACCTTCCAGGGACTTCCACTCATCCGGATAGCTCCGACGCACATCTGGGTCTACTCCATCAATTTTGAGCTAATACATTTAAAAATAACATAAATATATCTAAAAGCATCTGGATACCTGGGGAAGGCATCCCATATTTGTATTATTGATTACTCATCCCTTTGTCTACAAGCCACAATCGACCAACAATTTCTATCGCTACCTGTACTCTGAAACCAACACAAATATAACTGGGAAATAATATAAGGAATAAGAAAAAATAAATTTACCTGTACACATCATTAAATGTTTCCTTATAAGGAGGTGATATTATATCTTTGATAGCCACAACCTATATGACAGAGAAAAATGCAACCGATACAGTTTGTTACAATTCAAAGGAGAAAAAAGATTTGTGGGTGCACCGATATTCTAGTATACTACAAACAGCTGCCTACATACCCAAAAAGTCAGATTAGGATCAAACCACCGATGTTTCCCCAGGTACTCATAAACATTCATTGTAAGCATTTTGTCTATGTGCATGACGACCATACTGTTAAGATCAATCGTCTTATTTTCATTTACAAAAACTACTGGATGACAAATTATGTGTTACATATAGAGTTGGTTCAACCACTTGTGCAATTAGAGAAGGTTCAAAAGGACATACATATTTGAAAGACGGATTTTAGGTGCAGTAATGGCGACGGTGTTCCAATTTGAGACTTTTTGGGTGCGGTTTCACTGCCTCTTTTCTTCGTTGTCGAGCCCTAATCACAAACTTCTAGATTTGGCCGATAAAATATATGAAAAGATTCAACCCCACAAAAGAAGATGAAAAACAAGCCATGAATGATAGAGCAATGCATTTGCCTAATCACGAGTGCAACTATTCAAGTTGGCCTAGTTCTTCAGTGGGCCATGCACGTATGCATATGTCCATGGTTCATGATCAGACTATCCTGATAATACACAATTGACAAAGATACCCATAACGGCCCACTCGAAGACTAGCCTAGATGTCACTTATGTGCTACTTTGATGTTGATGGTTTATAGTCATTAGAAAATAGCAAAATTGAAGAAATAGAACAGAGCAAAGCCTTAAATTTGAAAGAAGGATTTGTTACTATGGATTTGTTTTGTTGGGTTCTTCATCTAATATCTTTGTTCTACTCTTTAATGTCTTTAATGGACTATTTCTGGCATAATATACATCTATACTATACATAAGAGAGCAACTCTAGGAATTGAAATTTGTAACTAGCCCACCATTTGTTAATTCCATTTCTAATGCAGGTCAGCCCAAGCAACATCTTCTTACAACTGGATGGAGTGTGTAAGTGCAAAGAGGCTTGTTACAGGTGATTCGGTCCTTTTTCATCTAGTGTAGTACATATGAATTAAAACTGCACTAACAATAAACTGTTAACTATAAGAGGAACTAAGGCAATGGTAATTAAACGATAAGCAAAAAATAATGAAAAAAAAGATAGATCTTATCCAAATAAGTGTGTTGGCATGTGTGATAAGCAAGCATATTTGGTTGAAACAGAATATAGGAGTTTTTGTAACATTGCTAGACAGGTCACAGATTCTAATAAGGTTGCAAGTACAAAGGAACATACCAGCAAAAAAGTAAGATTAAGATATATGTTTAAATAAAGTGGGTGGGCATAATCATCAACAACATTTAGTTCACAAAACTGCCATAGCAAGGTGTCCAGTTCTATGTATTTTAGGACTTTGGTGGTACACTTAAGACCTTTCCCATAGGAAAAATTCAAGAAAGGTGTGAGTTTTAATCATATCAGCCCTATAAAAAGGTAAAAATCTCATTAATTTCAAGAAAGGAAGAAAAAAAAAAACACAAATCAAAAACAAGGAAATCAGATCAATCCATCTACATAGAGTGGTAAATAGAGGCAAAAATCAGGAAAAAAGAGGTGAAATATTATCATTTTGGCATGCGAAAAAAGGAGAAAATTAAATTTATTAAGAATGTCATCCAAAAAATGCCATTATTTTAGTAAGAAAATAAATTTATTTCAGTTTGATAACCATTCACGGTTACTTTGAACAATTTCAAGAAAAAGCAAAGCACCTGAGGAAATGTATCTTCCGGTGTATAGCCCCTGGCTTCCATTCTTTCTAATAAAATTTTGGTTTATATATATATATATATATATATATATATATATATATATATATATATATATACATATATATATATATACATATACATATATATATATATACATATACATATATATATATATACATATCTATATATATATATATATGTATATATATATATATATATGTATATGTATATATATATATATATACATATGTATATATATATACATATGTATATATATATACATATGTATATATATATATATATATATATATATATATATCATCTCTAAGAATACAAGAAATGCCCCACCATTTGTCCTCTTTAACAACTGGTTATTCTACTATTAGGTCTTCATTGCTTTGTTTTCAACCAAAATGCCCAAAGGTCAGCCAAAGATTAGGCTTGATGGCCACCAACACAGCATGAACACACTTTTAAGAATGAAATATGTAGAAAAAGATATGCATAACCTTACCTAATTAGTGGATGCATGAATAATCATCTATCTTGGTTAAAGGGAGGAATTCGCTTCTGACTCAGGCACTTGACTTCAAATGCAGAAATCTTTTACATGCTGCCTTGTCCCAGAATGCACCCAGGAAATCTCTGTTCTTGGGAGAGTCCTACAAATTTGATAAAAAGCATGGTAAGGGAATGTCAAGAGAGGAAAAATGAAGAAGAAAAGTACAAACATTGACACAAAATTACAAACTAACTAGATCTCACCAAACCAAGGTTGCTTAATTTGAAAAAATGAGTTTAAATGTCTAAATATGTATAAATGACAGGAATGCAATTCTGAACCCAAAGATAGCCAGTCAATAACATAGATCCCACTACTTCAACCTAAAGAAAACTTATGGCTAGCTATAACTGAAATACCTGCTTGTGACACTTGACATACATTTTCAAGCTCACCATTGGCCTTTATAGTGGCTTGCGCCAAGGCAACAACAACTTCATGAAATTTAAGAGTTTGCATTTGTTTAGAGGTGCTTTGTGTCCCTTTATAGGGAGTCCACTACACTTTTTAGAGGGTTTAGATTCCTTAACACCATTCATCTTAGGTGTAATGTGTACGCATTTGATGCTTTAGGACAATGTAAACTGCCAACTGCTAGGGCTGGAATGGCATGCCCTGGCATCACAGAAAAAAAATAAAAAATCACAGAACTCATCATAACATTTTAAATCCCATATTGCAGCATCTTATAACTCACTAATAATATCAATAAAAGAAATCACGGAACTCGTCATAACATTTTAAACATGAGACTGCAACCAAAACAAACATCATCCATAAACATCAACTTTGCCTAAAACTGCAATATCATGAATGCCCAATAAACAGAAACATAAAAACTAATGACAAAATTCGCATAATCCCAATTTCAACATACAGGTGTCTGCGAATCAAAGGTTAGGATTGTTCAACTCATCCCAATCTTGGGAATATGAGTAAGCGATTGTGCGGTTAATACAGCCAACTGCACAATTTTTGAGTTCCCGCATATCAAGCGTCTTGATCCAGCCAGTGCAATTGGGCCACCAATTCCAAGGAGAAATCACCAACTGATACCTTATATTTAAGGTACCATGTTCTTTTATCTTCCGCTGTCATATTGCTTTTGTGTAACATCAAAGACATGCACAAGGAGTGTGGCATTCATAAATATCACCTGGGATGAAAATGAGTATGGTCCATTCATATGGTGGCATGGTCTTACTCAAATTCTATGCAAATGGTTCTTCCATCTTAGGATTTTTGGTGCACAGGCCATTGATGGCGAGGCCTGTCAAATAACATTTCAATCATTGAATCACCAGGCCCACTTTACAAGCTAAAAATCTCTAATATTACTGTACAACTTCTCCACCCCAAGCATTTTATCATACCTCTTAGAGAAACTTCGGTAGATTTGATAGAAGGATTGATCACAGCATGTACCACTACCGTAGTAGAAGTCGGTTCTGAGTAGAAAGGCCTGAAAAAATATCACAGAGGATGACAAAGACAAGGAAATTGAGGCTCAGCAGAATGCAGAGCTTCTCCTAAGGACTACAGGTAACAAGAAAATAGCAAGAGACTAGCATGAAAATGCTCATGACATCTCACAAAGCATCTTCCATTTTCATATGCTAACCCAACTAGGACGATCGACTATTCTGCCCATGTGATATTAGTATTACAGCAATGCAAATAACTGATTGCAGGGAAAATTAAGTAGAAACCACTAGAAATTTCAAATGATGCAAGCATAATACACCTACAAGCATATGGAGGGAGCAAATGCAGAGCATTTTTTTTCATATACTTTGTGCTCTCTTTTTAATGGGTATTCTAATTAAACAAACAGGGAACCTTAGCCCTGTGAAGACAACAACAAAAAAATAAATTAAAAAAAAAAATCTAATAAACAAGGAACCTTTCCAATGTGACAGAACAACAAAAAACCAGGCGGCTGCATATGCATGCACCAAGAAAACCATATCAATTTCAGCATGCATGACCCTTAACGTGAGTGATGTAGCAAAAGCAGAAAGGCTGTTGTGGATGAGCACGAAATCCAAAGTAGTTTGAATAAAAATTTAGTTGGTAACCGGACACCTCCTCCTCTCACTGCTTAGCAATTTATTTTTTAAAATGTAACTACTTAGCAAAATAAATAGATACATAATACAATGCAAAATTTGCATCTTTGCACAACATACATGGACTTTCAGTTCTGACAAGTAGGGCCTACGGTTTTGTATGGCCCAAACCTTGCTCTGTTGCATGCCATTGTGAATGGATCATGACACAAAAGACTTCCAGATTAGAAGATCCCAGTGACCAATCATGAGACTTTTTTTTTGTATTTTTTCAGTTTGAATTGGATGATTGTTGCATTTCTCTTCTTAACCATCAATACATATCAAGAAATCAAAAGGTTAAAATGTCCTATTGAGTATATATCCGGTATATAGCTCATTAATGGCAGGATGCAACAGATAATATTCCGAATTACCAAAAAATGAGTCCCACCTGATAGAAATGGAAACCATGCATCATATAATTCCTCATGAGCAATATCATCCCATTTTCAAATTGACCAAACAACCCCAACAAGCGACTCTCTTACAGTATTGATCACAAAACTCAGACAAATAACACAAACCATCTAGTTTCTGTCAATCAGTCGCAACAAACAAACATTTCCATATTCAGACCCGTCTCAACTAAGTCAGATTATGGAAATGTTCTCCCTTAACGGTTAGCTCCGATGCACATCCGGATACATAAATGGGTACAGTTTCAAAGAACATTATTAGCAATGTTTCAAATGCATACCTCCCTTAGAAAGTCCTTCAGGTGATCCTCATGAAAGTCCTGATCTGTAAGAACCTTAACTTCAACATCCTGCATTCCATGATTGAATAAATAAGAAGATGCATCACCTTTACTTTCAAGTCAAACAAAAATGGGATAGATAACCATGTAAGAAACATGAAGAAAAATGTGGATTTCTTTGAATATGATAGAGAGATTGGTTCAGGAACTAAACCACAAATTACTCTCATCAGGTTACTTATCAGAATAACATTTTCAGAGAAGTTCCCTGCATTAAACACTTGCCTATGTAATTCATTTGTCTTTAGTAAAATCAAACATGGTAGGGTGATTCCATTCCAACACAAGAGCCCCATCATGTCTTATATAAAGAAGAAAGAAAATAATTGAGGCAATTTGCTAGAGGAAAGACAAAAAAAAAAGAAGAAAAAAAAAAAGAGTCATTGCACATACGACATCCAGTGTCGCACACACACTGATCTGGGCCAATCATTAGGTGTAGTCCACCATAAACATGCACTTTTCAAAAATCAGTCGGACCCACCCATCAGGCAACACTTGTACAAGAAAAATGGACACACTACAAGAAAAATGCATGAGATCTACCAATGTTAGTAGATATTAACAATGTTAGTAGCAAAAGAGGACCTCCAAAACCTTAAGAGTTGATGAAGGTGTTCAGATCTAGTAACCATAAGAATGCATTGTACTTTAAATTGTTGATTTAACGTTCATTACTATCAGCAAGAGCTACCTCCCAATGATGGATTCATTTGTTGCAGAAAATCTCCCTAATATCATACTTGAGATCTACCAACAGTAGTAGTATTGAAAAAACAAAGAAATCAAAGAAATATTCAGCATTTATACTTTAAATGGGCATGAAGAAAGCCAACTTTGGTATCTCCTGATCAAAAGTTTGGTCCTTAGAAGTTTAAAGAGGCATGAAGTGAGGCTGTGCCTTAGTAACCACCTCTATAAATACAAAGGGAAAATTGAAATAAAATAAATAATTGCGTGGCTGGAAGAAAGGGCACAAGACACGGTCCCAAGGTTTCCTCGGGTTCATATGCCATGTAAAAGGTCAACGCTTTGTAAGAAAAATATGAAATGGCAGTATCGCTGAGTTACAGACAGTTAAAATTCCTAATGGACAAAACCTCGATTTGACAGCGAAGTTAGTAACCACCTAACCTTGATTTCATAAACAAGAATGATTAGTTTTGCAAAACTTGAAATAAATAAATTCCAATAACACCGAACATAAGAAATAAAGAAGAAAATAAATAAACAAGGCAATTTGCAGCAAATTATATGTAGATTTATATGCTGTACCAACCACGATTTTATTCATTGACTTTAAACAATAATGATTAGTTCCACAAAACTTGAAATAAATAATCCCAGTAACAGTAGACCTAAGAAAAAGAAGAAGAAGAAGAAGAAGAAGAAGAAGAAGAAAAAAAACAACAAGGTAATTTGCAACAAGTTACATGCAGATTTATCATGGAATAGCAAATGTAAATTCGGTAAACAGTTCCCTAAATTGCCTTGACAAATTATCTGTCACAAATGCTATCAGTATCAAGCTCCAGTAACAACATTTCAAGGCATCCTACATAACATGAAAACCAATTACTAATAAGAAATTTAACCTCAAGAAGTCTAATCTAGATCTACACAGGCTGAAACGAAATAATCGAGAGAGAATTCATGTGAGGATCGAAATTGTAGAAGCAATACAATAGCCATGTCCTAATATTCCATAGAAAAACATATTTCAATATCATGAATGAAAAACCCACCCTTACTGAAAGCCATGAACAAATTTTCTTTTTTTAAAAAAAAATAATTTATGTGCTCCCAATTGCATAGGACTACCTAGACAGACCAATCAAACGATTTTAACAGTCCCTTTGACCCAACCCACCCTTCGTTGGGGCACGAATCAAGCCATCCAATTAATAGAACCATAAAATGGAGAGTCGGGATTGCTATGAAAAAGGTCCAATTAACATATTAACCATCCATTTGGTGGGGCACATTTGTTAATGATTCCAAACAATCACCTTGCCCAGATGACTCTGATCAACACATCCATGTTTTGGAAAACAGAATGTCAGCAAATGAAAGTTCAACTTTTGGACAGTTATGATAATCCAATCAGTGTATTTTGCATGGTGGCCCATGAAGTGTGGTTGAACCTAATGGACAATCCAGATCTATTGATTGGATAATCCATGTCTCTTCATTCAACTAGGAGTTGCCTTATCTTATAGTTATACATGAACAATGGATTATCTCTTTAAAATAATTACCTCTATATATAAAATTATTTCCATGTATAATTTACCTACAAGACAATTCATATATAATTTATAAAAGAAATACTACTCGATTTAACTGAGTATGATAAACTGAGTGAGAGGAAGTAACTGCTAAATGTGTATGATAACCATAAGTCATTTTTCAGCAATGATCCAAAATAAGAAAGAAAGAACAAGCAATGTACAGAGGTGAAAGAGGGTGAAAGAGAAGGAATAAACATACACAGATGTAAGACGTGCAAAGTTGTAGGATATAATGAGTAATCACGCATTAAACTAATGAAATTTGATGGTGTCCTTTGAGGAGAGTGCCAGTGGCATTGTTGCACTACATATTCAGTTCAGGAGAGTGTCAATGACACTGTTGCAGTACATATTCAGTTTTGCATCCATCAGTAGCAAGAATTTTGAGAATTACATATCTCCATTCTTTATGGGACTTCATTTATGCTGCTCATCAGATATTTCCATATAAACTTGAATATGGCAGAGCCAACTCACCAAAGCAAACATGGCAGGGTGATTGGATGATTTCAAACTATACTTAAATTGGATACCCATCTTCTTCGTGGCCTTTAGAGTAAGGTTATAAAGCAAATAAGCAGTTAACATTCGGTGTAGGAAAGTGAAGAAAAATGATGGCTAAGAATGTCTAATGTGTTGGTTGCCCACAAGTGTTTATGTTGTTTAAACTATATTTTTTGTGGATCTGATTAAGAATTTTGAAAAGGGTGATCCAATCAGATGATCCAAACTGTCAAGTCAGTGGCATGCAGAAATGGATGGAATATCTAACTGCACCTGGTGCAATGCAGCTGCTGGTCCCCGGCCTGGGTAAAGGAGAAAGTCCCATTGTGACATTCTAAAAATGTTTCTTATTGCCTGGGACATGTTTGGTTCGAGGGATTGAAAGGGATTGGAAGGCTTAATCCTGGGATTGGCCGGGGTGTGCCAAACAGACCGAATATAGCAATCCCATTGATCTTGCACCAATCCACTGACGCGGCTAGCATTACCTTGAAATCCATGCAATCCACTCTAATACGATCCAATCCCATCCAATCTGCCGGGCCAAACGGGCCCTTATTATATTGAGTAAACTCAGTAGGGCCCACCTTAAACCCTAAATCCCTAAATCTATAAATCCCCAAATCCCTAAATCCTTAAATCTCCAAATCTCTAAATCCCTAAATCCCCAAATCCCTAAATCCCCAAATCCCTAAATCCCTAAATCCCTAAATCCCCAAATCCCTAAATTGGTATTGAGATTGAGAGAGATTGAGAGAGAGAGAGATACCTCACTGTCGTGAATGACCTTCAACCGAGCTTGAGAGAGAGAGAGAGGGCATGCGTGTGTGGGTTGGGCATTCGGTAACAGACCGCAAGAGAGATCAGAGAGAGAGAGGAAGAGAGAGACAGAGAGAGAGAGAGGAGGGAGAGGATGCGAGAGAGACAGAGAGAGGAGATGGTGGAGAGATCAAAGAGAGAGGAAGAGAGAGAGAGAGAGCGAGAGGATGGAGAGGGTGTGAGACAGAGAGTGAAAGTGATCGAGGGAGAGGGCACGTGGCTTAGGTTGAGTAGCGAGTTGGCTACTGAAGTGACGTCACCAACTTCTGTGGGCCCCACTATGATGTATGTGTTGTATCCACACCGTCCATCCATTTTGAGATATTATTGTAGGACATGAGCCAAAGAATGAGGCAGATAAAAAGATGTAGTGGACCTCACCACAGAAAACACTGGAGAGAGTGATTACCACCGTTGAAACTATCCTAAGGCCCACCTTAATTTTTATTTGAAATCCAACCTATTCAAAAGTTAAAAAAGACACGAAATAAGGTAAAACACAAATATCAGCTTGATATAAAACTGTTTTGGCCCCCAAAATGAAAACAATAGTGATTGGATATCCATCATTAAAATCCTCTTAAGGCCCATTATACTGTTTATTTGGCATTCAATCTGTTTATTAGGTCATAGAGGCCTAGATGAAGGGGGAAAACAAAAATCATCTCGATCCAAAACTTTTATGGCCCCCAAAATGTTTTAAATGGTTGACGCTCATTTAACTGTATTTCCTGTAATGTGGTCCGTTTCAAATTATGATATGCCTTATTTTTGGTCTCATGTCATAAGATGATCTTTAAAAATAGATGGATGGCATGGATTAAACACATACATCATGGTGGGGCCCACACAGACCAACCACCTGTCATTGGATGGTGTAGGGGGAGTAGCTAATCCGTTCCCCTTATTTGTGGTGTGGTCTATTTAATCTTTGGATATGATTCATTTTTGGGATAATTCTATAAAATGATCTCGAAAAATGGATGAACGGTGTGGATTAATCCCAAATTTTAAGTAAATCCAAAACTCAAGTGGACCATGCCACATAAAACAGTATGGAATAATGATTTCCACCGTTGATACCTTCCTTGAGCCCACAATAATGTTTATTTGTCATCCAACATGTTCGTAATATAAAAAAGATATGAATGAAGGGAAAACACAAACATCAGTTTTATCCAAAACTTCTATGAATGTTATTTTTAATGGTGCATGTTCAATCCCCACTTTGTAGTCCACTTAAGCCTTGGACCCGCCCCATTTTTTAGTTAACATGTTAAAATGATCCGAGAAAAGAGTTGAATGGTATGAAGAATGTCAATCAATGACAAGGGTGGGCCACACCACATAATATATGTGAATAGGGGTTTCCTTAAGGGCCTATTTGATTTTCCGGTTCAAACATAATTACCTTGTAAATGAGTAATCATTATTTACCAAGGTAATTACTTGCATCTTTCCCAATCCTGACTTGACCGGTTACTTTTTAAACACTTTAATTGAGGAATTTGTAAAATAAATATGGGGTCCACCATAATGTGTGTGTTTTATCCACACCACCCATTCATTATGCCAAATGAATTTAAGGCATGAGCCCAAAAATTAGGCAAATCCAAAGCTCAAGTGGACCACACCACACGAAATAGTGAGAATCGAATGCCTACCATTAAAAACTTGTTGAGGCCCTTAGAAGTTTTACATCAGGCTTATATTTATATTTTTCCCTTATCCATGTCTATGTGACCCTATGAACGGGTTAGATGGTGAATAAACCTCAATGTGGGTCCAGTAAAAGAATCAACTTTCAATGGTGGACAAATTAAGTCTATTGTTTCCTTTCATGTGGGCTAATTGAGCATTAGATCTTACTAATTTTTTCGGATCATGTCCTAAAATATTCTAATAAAACATATGGACGACATATATATTATATACATTATGGTGGGGACCACGGATTTAAGTCAACATTTTGGACCAATTTTCTAGGTGGAATTACAAACTCATTTTCAAACAAGTGAAAAAATAATAATTACTTCTTTACCAAGGATTTACTAGGATCATGGAAAATCAAACAGGCCTTAAAACTTTCATAATCATATATTGGGCATGCCTAAATGTGATTCACATATCCAACCCACTCATTATGTGTGTCCCAAATGAGGCGTCAGACCAAGTTTCAACCACATCCAAAACTCATGTCGGCCCCACCAAGTGCTTTTATATATTTTAGGATGTCTTCATATAGTTTTAGATGGTATGGCCCACTTGAGTTTCATATACAGATGATTTTTGAGATGTCTCATAATCTAAATGGGACACATCAAATCCACGATGTTGATGTTCGACACACATTATGATGGGGCCCACAAAACTTACTAACATCAA
Organism: Magnolia kwangsiensis; assembly: GCA_037074715.1. Classification (NCBI taxonomy): domain Eukaryota; kingdom Viridiplantae; phylum Streptophyta; class Magnoliopsida; order Magnoliales; family Magnoliaceae; genus Magnolia; species Magnolia kwangsiensis. The sequence goes on from CM073588.1 coordinate 83,911,554, forward strand.
TTCTTAGGTTCTCATGAGACCAGTAAGTTGGGTCATAATTTTGACCAAAATATTTAGCTCATTTTACATGTCTGGTCCATTCACTCTATTTTACCAATCAATACCCTCAATTTAACTAATTACTCGCCTCAATCAGGCTACATATGAGAAAAGATATTGGGCAAACAAAATTGATCAACAATTTGAGTGAATTTTGATTTAAACATCTGAAGTTATTTACTCTTCAATCTAGACTGTAGAGATTGTCCAAAAACAATTAAAGGTTCAATTAGTGGATGTGCATAATAATTTAGTAATTTTATTTTTCATAGATAAATTTCAGTTTCCTTTTAAAAATAACATTTTTTTTTTTCAAAATGCATATATTTTCTCTTTTAACAAAATATCATTTTTATTAAGAAATATTTCAAAAAATATTTAAAATACAAATTCTGATTTTTTTTTTACAAAATCTAAAAAAAGTTCTCATATTTTAATTTTTTTCTCAAAAATCTCAAATTGCCGATTTTTTTCTTCAAAAGAATCATTTTGTTCTCAAAATTTTTCTCAAACATTGTTAAAATTTTTAACTTCTCAATATTCTTTTTCATGTGATATTAAAAATTTTGGTCCACTTAAGATTTAAATCTACACAATTTTTTATACCTGGCCTAAAAATGGGTTGGAGAAACGTATGGGCGGCAAGGTTATACAACACATCATCAAAATTTTACTTTTGTTATCCAACTTTTCAATTTTTCTTGTCAAAATACAAAATCTAGTTTTCTCTTTTTTAAAAAAAAAATTTTTTTTTTTACAATTTTTTCACAATTTTGTTTAATTTTTAAAATTTTCTTTTTCAAAATATCATTTTTTATCAAAATCTTTTTTTTTTTTTCAAAATTATCAACATTATTCAAAGTTCTTAATTTTCAAAATCTAATATTTGGCCCATTTTACATGTCTAGTCCATTCACTCTATTTTACTAATTAATACTCTCAATTTGACTAATTACTCGCCTCAATCAGGCTACATATGAGAAATATATTGGGCATACAAGATTAATCAACAATTTCAGTGAAATTTGATTTAAACATCTGAAGTTATTTACTCTTCAATTTGAACTGATTAGATTGTCCAAAAACGATTAAAGGTTCATTTAGTGGATGTACCTAATAATTTAGTAATTTTATTTTTCACAAATAAATTTAACATTTTTTTCTTCAAAATGTATATTTTTTTTACTCTTTTAACTAAATATCATTTTTATTATAAATAAATTTAACATTTTTTTACAAAATTTTTTTTTCTTTAAAAAAAATATATTTTTTTTACAATTTGTTAATTTTTTCACAATTTTGTTTAATTTTTAAAATTTTCTTTTTCAAAATATCATTTTTTTAATCTCACTTTTGTTATATAACTTTTTAATTTTTCTTGTCAAAATACAAAATCTAATTTTCTTTTTTAAAAAATATATTTTTTTACAATTTGTCAATTTTTTCACAAATTTGTTTAATTTTTTAAATTTTCTTTTTCAAAATATCATTTTTAAAATCTCACTTTTGTTATATAACTTTTAAATTTTTCTTGTCAAAATACAAAATGTAGTTTTCTTTTTTAAAAAATATATTTTTTTACAATTTGTCAATTTTTTCACAATTTTGTATAATTTTTTAAATTTTCTTTTTTAAAATATCTTTTTTTTATTGAATTTTTTTTTTTTAAATTATCAACATTATTCAAAGTTCTTAATTTTTTTTTTTCAAAATCTAGATTTTTATAAAATTACAGTTTTTTTTTTTTTAATTTTAAAATTTTCTTAAACATTGTTAATTATTTTTCTAAGCTTCTCAACTTTTTTTTTAAAAAAATTCATAATTTTTTTGAGCTTCTTAATTTTTGACCTGATCATTAGAGACAATCTTTGACAATCTCTAATAGAGACGGTCTTTGACAAGGTTATAAGACGGTTTAGGACAATCTCTAATAAAGTGTGAGACCTGACCCAAGTTCGCATGTGTGCATGTGTGTGTGAGTATGCATTCCGTCTATCTTAATCCAGCGGTCCTACCGGTCGAATCTCAGTGACCCGTGACCCTTGGATAGTGTTTGTGGTCATCCGTAAGTCCAGTCATGAATACCCAACTCGGATCGAGTTGAAACGTATGTCATTGCGGCCGCATCGTCGTCGCGGTTCCAACGACCCGTCTTGTGTGTCTATCCGACACGTGGATCAAAAGTTATGAGCATTTTATCATGTGGCCCACTTTTTATACAAATGCATGTGGACCACCATCACCTTGACACAAGTTCCAAGGTACACTGCCCACACACTACATAAAGATTCATAACTAACACCACCAACTACAAACACTACCCACGAGCCTAGAAAACCTACCAAGCCTATAACTTTGGTTGTATCTCCCTATAGCAATCATCATTCTTCTCTAACCAAGGCAAGCATGCCTCCATCTTTCTAGAAATTCATTATTACTCTCATGCTACATCTCTCTCCCTTTCCTTTTTTTCTTTTCATTTTCTCTTCTTCCATTGCTAGAACCTCCAAAACATTCTACCTTGCTGAAAATTCCAGCCACATTTCTTCCCTCTCCTTCCTCATCTAACCCTCAAAAACTCATCCCAACCATTGATCCACGTTGCTTGGAGCCTCTAAATAATGGTGATGTAAATTTCAAGGTTGATCTATGTGCGTGCTTTCTTCATCAAGTAAATCTTTTCTCTCCTCATGTAATCTCTTTCCTCTCTATCATTTGGATGTGTAGGACCCACCAATTAATGGTGGAGATCTTACACAACCATTTAGATGTGACTATGAGGCCCACATTGTAAATGCATGTCCATGCATGGAATTCTTCCCTTGATGGACCCCTTGCACGTGGATTTCTCTTATTTTTCTAAGTATGATGGGTCATCTAGGCCCTTGCATGTGGCTGGGATGGCATCCCAACCACTCATTTCAAAGATCTAGGCCATGCATCATAAGATCTAGTTGTACAATGTTTTTATATTATTGTTTGTGGTTGTGATTGTGTGGGGACAACTCAATAGTGGCGGAGCCCTCCCCTGATGGCCGGATGCTCTTCCTTCTCTTTCCTTAGTTAGCAATCTGATGATATTATGTGTGGTCCACTTAGTGGGCCTGGATTGCCCAAAAGAAAAAGCCTAGGAAGAAAGGGACATCTATACTCAACCTACACCATGGTTTAAATGCCTCTTTTTGCCACCTTAAATGTCCTTGCGAGGGTAGAAATTTGAGGGTTTGTTCTGAAAAATTGTGGGGCCCATTAGGGTGGGCCATGACACCCAATTTATGGGACAATCCCTTCCTTAATAGGCCCATAAATTTGTTTTATTCCATGCATGCATTGCTGTCTAGAAATTTTTGGACAAATTTTTTGTTGGACTTGGGCTTGAATTTGGGACTGATTAGGGGACCTTTTGTACCCATCAAATATATTTTTCTAAAATTTAGGGATCTCATCTTGATGTTTCCCCAAATTTCAGCCCCATCCAATCTTGATAAAGTTCCCAAAAGTGTGGTCCAAGTGGGGTGGATAGTCTAGATTTTTCGCATTGTTCCAGCAACATTCCACCCTGGACAGGTTGGAAATTCAAAAATTATTAAAATATTTTTGAGTGTCTAAAAATTATGAAAATTTACAGAGATGTGGTCCACCCATGGTAGGAACTACCTGAAAACTTTTAGGGCCAATGGACCCCATTTGGGCATCCAAATGGGTGGGCCAACATAATGGACTGCTAGAAACATTTTGCTGTGTAGTCCAACAGTATAGTTTCATAAAAATAATATTTTAAAAATATTTTTCTCAGAAGGTGGGCCATATTTTTGAGCTCTATGTTGATTTAGGCTTGATAAGGGACCTTGGGTCCAAATTTCAGGAATTTTAGAGGCCCAGAACCTACCCGTTTGGATGGCCCAAATTTAGAACAATTACATTCCAGCAATAGTTTACCCTGTACAGAATATATTCTTAAAATTTATTAAAATACTTTTGAGTGTATAAAAATCATAAAACAATTACAGGAATATGTTAAACTCATGTTAGGACCTACCTGAAAAACTTTGGAGCCATTGGACGCCTGTACACACCATAGTGGTGGCTGGACCATCCCACTATAATGTTATGTCCAGATCAGTCCGAGTTTCAGGATAGATTATTTTATTTGAATTAATTAAAATATTTTTAGATGTCTAAAAATTATAAAATTTCATGGGGGTGTTGCCTACCCATGGAAGGACCACCCTATCAATTTTCAGCGCCATCGGGCCTCTGTACAGACCGTGGTTTGGCCTGCAATTTGGACCAGTTTTGGGTCAAATACCCAGGCACACCCTTACCTTGGGTTGCTGGGCCTGCATTCTAATGGCATGGCCCACTTGAAGTAAGTGTTGTATATCTCTCTTTTATCTGGTGGGGCTCACTATGATATATGTGGATCACCATGGGTCAGTAACCCATCTAAATTAAATAAATTTTTGGACTCCAGCAGGCTCAAGTAATGGGTAGGCTGGAATTCCAGCAAGGGGCCCAAAATTTGCTACATGGTTGATTGTTTAGGAACTATTGTGGCACACCAAATTTGAGAGTGTTGCACACACTCCTTGCCTTCCTTCCTTAGATATTTTGGGCTTAATGAGTGCCTCCCTTGAGGCCCACCTTTGTGGTGGTTTTGTGGGCTAGCCTTAACCAGAATTTTTAATAGTTTTATAGACTTAATGGGCTGGAAACTTCTTTCTTGAGCCCAAGATTGTACAATGGCTGACCTTATTGATTTACGAACCCAATGGGCTGTCTATAAGCTGACCATGTGTATTAATGGGCCTTGATGCCCTCATGAAGTGTTTAATTATGGGCTGACTTGCAAAGCCCACATAAATGCATATTGCGAAGGACCTTGTTAAGTCTTTGTCTGATGAGGCAAGGCCCACCCTGTCGGTATAGGTCTCGCCCTTGTGTATTCTTGGACTTATGGGCTGACCTCTAATCCACCATAATGTATGAATTGGATGACTTTTATTTTGGGCCATTTCCTTAGGGCCCATTATGTAATATAGTATATACATGGCCACCCCTTTTGTGGCAATGATTAGGCCTTTTGGACTCACTTCTTTTGGATAGGCCCATTGATCTTGGGGCTATACTCTCCCATTTATTGTGATGGGCTTAAGGGCAATAATATGCAAGAAGTTGGGCTCTTGACTACCCACTAAATTGACCCTGTACTTGGGCTAAAAGTGAGGCCCAACTCACTTGTGTTAAATGTAAAACTTGCCCATGTAAATGAATTACTAGGCTGCCCATGAAGCCCACCACAATATGTGGAATTATGACCTTTGTAGTTGGGCCTAAACCTTAATTGAGGGTCCACTATTTGGCCCATAAGTTGGGCTTGGTGCATGGCCCAGTAGGCCATGTATTGCGTGGGCTTTAGACCTTATATTATATGAGTAATGGCGGGCTACCTCTTGGAGGCCAGTTGAGGTTGAATGTCCTCCTGGGTGATCTTAAGGTAGGCCCATGGGTTTTTCTATGGATGGTTAAAGGCCCACCATAGATCATAGGCCATTTGTTTAGGGATTAATGTGTATTTATGTGGAACCTAGCTTAATGCATATTTGGTCCAGGCCATCCAAGCCTTGGATCGCCTAATTATGGATGTATTTTCTGCCTTGGGTTACTGCTGGACTCACAATCCAGTAACAGGCTCACTTGATATTTTCATGATATATACACACTCTCCATCTGGTGGGGCCCCCTAGCGAATATAGTTGGCTTTCATGAGATTATTTCCACATAGTTAACTGATTTCTGGACTTTAGCAGGTCTAGGAAGTTAAACTGTCCAAAAGTTTATCAAAGGGCCTTAAATGTAAAATTTTATGGTTAAAACTTTATTTGGCTGTGGGGCCCACCATATAAAGAACTTGTGCATGTGTTACGTGCTTATAATCTTTGGACTTTATCAATGCATTCTTTGGGGTCACCTTTAGTGATCAGATGAGGATCCCATCTTAGATCAGATTTTTTTGTGGCATCCAATGGGCCCAGAGTAGGCAGGGTTATCCCAGCTTGGTCTAACCATATATTGGGCCAACTTCCACCATTTTGATGGACTTGTGGGCTAAGACAATGATAGTATTGGGCCCTTAGTTGGCCACTTAAATTGTTAAGTTATTGGGCTGATGTAGTTGGGCCCTTTTCATCCAAACTTAAACTTATTTAGTCGTATATTGTGTACGCGGGCTGCCCACCAAGTCTGACTCAATGCATGGATTCTATGGCCATTGGGAATTGAGCCTTGGGCCTTAATTCCCCTCTTGGGGCCCATCTTGTTAAAAGTGGTATTTTATCTTTTTATGGCCTATTATGAGGAATATATATGTATATGGTTGGTTACATTTATTTTTATCTTTAATGTAGGCCTTGAGCCTTCTATCCACATCATTCATGATTGATATGCTTTTTGGAAAATGGTAGTTAAATGTCCCTATTATGGACCCCTCTAGGCCCGGTTGTATTTAAGAGTGATTGGATGATCATCTTAGACTCTTGTTAGGCTCATTTCTATATCACTCAGACCCATAGTTTATATACTTAGTCTCGTGGGTTACCCCAGGTAAAGGGCCCCCACTAGAGGTGAGATTCCTTATGAATATTGTCTAAATACCTAGTCTTGGTCCCTTCTTGGATAGGAGGAGTGTACTACTTTGTGTATCATCGCATAATACGTCTAGACCCATCTTCATGGCCCATGTACATCATTGTATGCTTGGTTGACACTATGTGTGTGTGGTCATATTGTGTCATTGGGCATTGCATGATACTTTCTCCAAGGGACGTAGTATCTCCTCTTGAGCACGTTGGATGCTTGGGATTGATGCATAGTTAATTGCGTGATTCATGCATCTAGCATTGCATAACATATGAGCATTATTGCCCTTGCTTCATCAGGGTTGTAGCCTCCACAGATACATCGTGGATGGCCATGTTTAGACACCGAAAATGTTACTTGAGCATACCGGGTGCATAGGATGTCCATGGGTGAAATTTTTAAAACTTCCATGGTACAAAGGATCTGCTCCAGCGCCGTGATCGAGTGGAATATATGAGCGCACGAGGGCCTTATACTGTTAAGCCGTGACTCCCATTGTCGTGTAGTCGGTTGGATAGGGGTGTGGCCTTACTCACTTGATGTAAGAGGGCATTGCTAGGCTGAGTATGACCAACTCGGGAATGGGTCCGATACCTTCAGGCCTTGCTAGTGATTGACAGTTCACAAGCGGGTAGTGAGGTCTCTTACGTTCGTTTGACTGTGCGGGGTTTGTAGAGCGGAAGTCATCCAGCAGTGTAATAGGTCTCGGTGATTTTCTCATGATGAAAATGTACTTGATATGTGGATTGGATTTGAGCACTAACATTACTTCGCATTGCATTTACATCGGCTGTGTAAGCCTCATAATGCACCACCTTGGCAAGGTGCCCAGTACTCATTGCATTACATTACTCATTTCATTATATAGCCTTGATATGGCTTCCTACATTATCATACTGCCTTGGCATAGCTTCTTATGTTCATGATCGCCTTGGTAGGGCTAGTGGTATTAGTATTGATCGTGACTCCCTTCTACATTCTCTATCTTCTTTTGAGTACCATTGTCACACACTTTCACCACCCTCTAAGCTTTCTATAAGCTTATGCACGATTGATGCGTGTAGGAGATCATAAGTTGGCGACTTAGCAGCGGAGCTTGGATAGGTGTGCGAGTCGAGGACTCAATATTACAGATTATCTTCCTTCTTTCTTTTGTTATCTTATGTATGTCCTTTTGGACCTTATGAAAACTTGTAAAAGTTCAAATTTATAGTGGATTTTATCATGTGTGCCTTTGTTATTCTCAGATTTACTTGTTGTGATCTTGGGTATGCTCGTATTGGAGATGATTACATTGTTATAAAAATCCTCCTTGTAGGATCCCAGGATTGGAACTTGTCTCAGGAGCTAAGAATGGGGTACTATGGAGGCTGTTGCGGCCAGAACCGGTCATCGGGTTCCTTGTGAGGTCCGGTTACTGAGTCTGAGGCGTGACAGGAGTTGGTATCAGAGCATAGCAAGTAATTTTGAAATAACTTAGGATAATATCACATATCTGCTACGAGCTTAGGACAAGTATTGTCCCGAGTGCGTTTCTCTTATTTCATTTGAGCCTTCAAGGATTCTAATTCCTAAGTGTCCATCACTTTTATTCTTTCTGTAGACCATGTCGTCTAGTCGAGGCACCCATGATGGTGACGTCCGTGGCCGTGATGCCCATGGACATGGTTCTCATTCTGCTCCAGTGATACGAGTGAATTTTTCTTCACCATCTGAGATTCCTGTTTCCCCTCTGGAGCCTGTCGTACCTATTCCTGAGGCTCCCACCGTACCTGTGCCTCCGTCAGAGGCCAGTGCTACCCTCGCTTGTCTGGCGATTCCTGTAAGAGTTAAGCATCTCCAGCAGTTGATGCAGGTCATCACTAATGTTCTTCAGACCCGTCAGCCCGTTCCTAAGACGCCCGAACAGGCGGAACAGGAGAGTGCGAGTCCCCTTTTGCGAGATTCAACTCTGCAGCGTGCTCCGTTGGCCGTATTTCTACTTCAGGGCGAGGCCGAGTGGACCGGTTCGCAGAGGGATCGTGATCAGAGGAGAGACCAGAAGAGGCAGGCCCCCTCTAGTAGCTCCCGGCAGTGTCGACAACAGCAGAGGTGCTTAGCCTATTGAGCCGCCAGAGCATCAGCATCGCATATCGCATCTTCTTCTAGGCCTTTTTCTGGCATTTGTTATGGATGTGGGCAGACAGGACACCGTAGGCACGAGTGCCCTCTTCCTTTGCAGCAACGACAGTGACTCCTACCATCGAGACCCCGACAGCAGCCGAGACTACAGGATGGACCTTCACAGCGACCACAGTAGCAGCAGAGACAGCAGATACAAAGGAGACAGATACCTCCCCAGCCACCTCAGGCTTGATTTTGCGCGACTCTGCAGAACCCTTAGTTATTAGGGGAGTCGTTATGGGTATTCTCCTTGTCTCTATATGTAAGTCTTGTGTTTTGGTGCATTGCACCTCTTTTGTATCCAAGGGCTTTTGTTCGATCAAATTTCTATTAGAATCTGTCGTAAGAGATTATCAGTATCGACATTTTTGGAAAGATCGCTGTGTTAAGTCAATGATATTATCGTGTTCCGTTTTGGTTGGTGAGATGTTCTTACCTGCTGAATACTTTTGTATTACCGATGTCGAGCTTATTTTCTTGTTAAGGCAGTATTTCTGGTTAGGGATGGTGGGCCAGATTGCTAGTTTTATGCCTAAGTATGATGCTAGCCAGTGTGTCAAGGCCGATCATCTGATGCCCCCTAGTCACTTACAGCCGTTGAGTGTTGTAGAGTGAAAGTGGGAGCACATATCGATGGATCTCATTGCAGGTTTGCCATGATTAGGGAGTGTTATCCCCATGTGTTTGATGATTGATACATATATGATGATGCTGTGCATTTTTTTGTTCCAATTTTATTAATTTCGAGGATGAAATTTTTTTATTGGTGGGGAGGATTGTGAGACCCGACCTGAGTTCACATGTGTGCATGTGTGTGTGAGTATGCATAACGTCCATCTTAATCCCACAGTCCTACCGGTCGAATCCCGACGACCTGTGACCCTTGGATAGTGTTTGCGGTCATCCGTAAGTCCAGTCATGAATACCCAACTCGGATCAAGTTGAAACGTATGTCATTGCGACCGCATCATCGTCACTGTTCCAATGACGCGTCTTGTGCGTCTATCCGACATATGGATCAAAAGTTATGAGCATTTTATCATGTGGCCCACTTTTTATACAAATGCATGTGGACCACCATCACCCTTGGCACAAGTTCCAAGGTACACTGCCCACACACTACATAAAGATCCATAACTAACACCACCAACTACAAACACTACCCACGAGTCTAGAAAACCTACCAACCCTATAACTTTGGTTGTATCTCCCTATAGCAATCATCATTCTTCTCTAACCAAGGCAAGCATGCCTCCATCTTTCTAAAATCCATTATTACTCTCATGCTACATCTCTCTCCCTTTCCTCTTTTTCTTTTCATTTTCTCTTCTTCTATTGCTGGAACCTCCAAAACATTTTACCTTGCTGAAAATTCCAGCCATATTTCTTCCCTCTCCTTCCTCATCTAACCCTCAAAAACTCATCCCAACTATTGATCCATGTTGCTTGGAGCCTCTAGATGATGGTGATGTAAATTTCAAGGTTGATCTAGGTGGGTGCTTTCTTCATCAAGTAAATCTTTTCTCTCCTCATATAATCTCTTTCCTCTCTCTCATTTGGATGTGTAGGACCCACCAATTAATGGTGGAGATCTTACACAACCATTTAGATGTGACCATGAGGCCCACATTGTAAATGCATGTCCATGCATGGAATTCTTCCCTTGATGGACCCCTTGCATGTGGATTTTTCTTATTTTTCTAAGTATGATGGGTCATCTAGGCCCTTGCATGTGGCTGGGATGGCATCCCAACCACTCATTTCAAAGATCTAGGCCATGCATCATAAGATCTAGTTGTATAATGTGTTTATATTATTGTTTGTGGTTGTGATTGTGTGGGGACGGCTCAATAGTGGGGGAGCCCTCCCCTGATGGCCGGATGCTCTTCCTTCTCTTTCCTTAGTTAGCAATCTGATGATATTATGTGTGGTCCACTTAGTGGGCCTGGATTGCCCAAAAGAAAAAGCCCAGGAAGAAAGGGAGATCTATACTCAACCTATACTATGGTTTAGATGCCTCTTTTTGCCACCTTAAATATTCTTGCAAGGGAAAAATTTGAGGGTTTGTTCTGAAAAATTGTGGGGCCTACTAGGGTGGGCCATGACACCCAATTTATGGGCCAATCCCTTCCTTAATAGCCCCATAAATTTGTTTTATTCCATGCATGCATTGCTGTCCAGAAATTTCTAGACAGATTTTTTATTGGACTTGGGCTTGAATTTGGGACTGATTAGGGGACCTTTTGTGCCCATCAAATATATTTTTCTGAAAGTTGGAGATCTTATCTTGATGTTTCCCCGAATTTCAACCCCATCCAATCTTGATAGAGGTCCCAAAAGTGTGGTCCAAGTGGGGTGGACAGTCTGGTTTTTCCACACTGTTCCAGCAACATTCCATCCTGTACAGGTTGGAAATTCGAAAATTATTAAAATATTTTTGGGTGTTTAAAAATTATGAAAATTTACAGAGATGTGTTCCACCCATGATAGGAACTACCTGAAAACTTTTAGGGCAAATGGACCCCATTTGGGCATCCAAATAGGTGGACCAACATAATGGACTGCCAGAAACATTCTACTATGCAGTCCAGCAGTATAGTTCCATAAAAATAAAATTTTAAAAATATTTTTCTCAGAAGGTGGGCCATATTTCTGAGCTCCATGTTGATTTAGGCTGGATGAGGGACCTTGGGTCCAAATTTCAAAAATTTTGGAGGCCCAAAACCTACTTGTTTGGATGGCCCAAATTTAGAACAGTTACATTCCAGCAATAGTTCACCCTGGACAGATTATATTCTTAAAATTTATTAAAATACTTTTCAGTGTCTAAAAATTATAAAACAATTACAGTGATATGTTGAACTCATGTTAGGACCTACCTACAAAATTTTGGAGCCATTGGATGCCTATACACACCATAGTGGTGGTTGAACCGTCCCACTATAATATGGTGTCCAGATCAGTCCGAGTTTCAAGATAGATTGTTTTATTTGAATTAATTAAAATATTTTTAGTTGTCTAAAAATTATAAAATTTTATGGGGTGTGGCCTACCCATGGAAGGACCACCCTATAAATTTTCAAGGCCATCGGGCCTCTCTACCGACCGTGGTGTGTCCTGCAATTTGGACCAGTTTTGGGTCAAATACCCAGGCACACCCTTACCTTGGGTTGCTGGGCCTGCATTTTAATGGCATGGCCCACTTGAAGTAAGTGTTGTATATCTCTCTTTTATCTGGTGGGGCCACCCTATAAATTTTCAGGGCCATCAGGCCTACCCATCGGGCCTACCCAAGTAAGGGTGGTCCTTCCATGGGTAAGGGTGGCCTACCCATGGAAGGACCACCCTATAAATTTTCAGGGCCATCGGGCCTCTGTACCGACCGTGATGTGTCCTGCAATTTGGACCAGTTTTGAGTCAAATACCCAGGCACACCCTTACCTTGGGTTGCTAGGCCTGCATTCTAATGGCATGGCCCACTTGAAGTAAGTGTTGTATATCTCTCTTTTATCTGGTGGGGCTCACTATGATATATGTGGATCACCATGGGTCAGTAACCCATCTAAATTAAATAAATTTTTAGACTCCATAAGGCCCAAGAAATGGGTTGACTGGAATTCCAGCAAGGGGTCCAAAATTTGTTACATGGTTGATTGTTTAGGAACTATTGTAGCACACCAGATTTGAGAGAGTGTTGCACACACTCCTTGCATTCCTTCCTTATATATTTTGGGCTTAATGAGTGCCCCCCTTGAGGCCCACCTTTGTGGTGGTTTTGTAGGCTAGCCTTAACCAGAATTTTTAATAGTTTTATAGACTCAATGGGCTGGGAACTTCTTTGTTGAGCCCAAGATTGTGCAAGGGTTGACCTTATTGATTTACGAACCCAATGGGCTGTCTATAAGCTGACCATGTGTATTAATGGGCCTTGATGTCCTCATGAAGTGTTTAATTATGGGCTGACTTGCAAAGCCCACATAAATGCATATTGCGAAGGGCCTTGTTAAGTCTTTGTCTGATGAGGCAAGGCCCACCCTGTCGGTATAGGTCTCGCCCTTGTGTATTCTTGGACTTATGGGCTGACCTCTAGTCCACCATAATGTATGAATTAGATGACTTTTGTTTTGGGCCATTTCCTTAGGGCTCATTATGTAACATAGTATATGCATGGCCACCCCTTTTGTGGCAATGATTAGGCCTTTTGGACTCACTTCTTTTAAATAGGCCCATTGATCTTGGGGCTATACCCTCCCATTTATTGTGATGGGCTTAAGGGCAATAATATGCAAGAAGTTGGGCTCTTGGTTGCCCACTAAATTGACCCTGTACTTGGGCTAAAAGTGAGCCTCAACTCACTTATGTTAAATGTAAAACTTGCCCATGTAAATGAATTGCTAGGCTGCCCATGAAGCCCACCACAATATGTGAAATTATGACCTTTGTAGTTGGGCCCAAAAATTAATTGAGGGTCCACTATTTGGTCGTTTGTTTAGGGATTAATGTGTATGTATGTGGAACCTACCTTAATGCATGTTTGGTCCAGACCATCCAAGCCTTGGATCACCCGATTATGTATGTATTCTCTGCCTTGGGTTACTGCTGGACTCAGAATCCAGTAACAGGCCCACTTGATCTTTTCATGATATATACACACTTTCCATCTGGTGGGATCTCCCAGCGAATATGGTTGGCTTTCATGAGATTATTTACACATAGTTAACTAATTTCTGGACCTTAGTAGGTCTAGGTAGTTAAATTGGCCAAAAGTTTATCAAAGGGCGTTAAATGTAAAATTTTATGGTTAAAAATTTATTTGGCTGTGGGGCCCACCATATAGAGAACTTGTACGTGTGTTACGTGCTTATAATCTTTGAACTTTATCAGTGCATTCTTTGGGGTCACCTTTAGTGATCAGATGAGGACCCCATCTTAGATCAGATTTTTTTGTGGCATCCAATGGGCCCAGAGTAGGCATGGTCATCCCAGCTTGGCCTAACCATATATTGGGCCAACTTCCACCATTTTGATGGACTTGTGGGCTAAGACAATGATAGTATTGGGCCCTTAGTTGCCCACTTAAATTGTTAAGTTATTGGGCTGATGTAGTTGGGCCCTTTTCATCCAAACTTAAACTTGTTTATTCGTATATTGTGTATGCGGGCTGCCCACCAATTCTGACTCAATGCATGGATTCTATGGCCATTGGGAATTGAGCCTTGGGCCTTAATTCTCCTTTTGGGGCCCATGTTGTTAAAAGTAGTATTTTATCTTTTTATGACCTATTATGAGGAATATATATGTATATGGTTGGTTACATTTATTTTTATCTTTAATGTAGGCCTTGGGCCTTCTATCCACATCATTCATGGTTGATATGCTTTTTGAAGAATGGTAGTTAAATGTCCCTATTATGGACCCCTCTAGGCCCGGTTGTATTTAAGAGTGATTGGATGATCATCTTAGACTCTTGTTAGGATCATTTATATATCGATTAGACCCATAGTTTGTATACTTAGTCTCGTAGGTTACCCCAGGTAAATGGGCCCCCACTAGAGGTGAGATTCCTTATGAATATTTTCTAAATACCTAGTCTTGGTCCCTTCTTGGATAGGAGGAGTGTACTACTTTGTGTATCATCGCATAATGCGTCTAGACCCATCTTCATAGCCCATGTACATCATTGTATGCTTGGTTGACACTATGTGTGTGTGGTCATATTGTGTCATTGGGCATTACATGATACTTTCTTTGAGGGACGTAGTATCCCCTCTTAAGCACGTTGGATGCTTGAGATTGATGCATGGTTGATTGCGTGATTCATGCATCTAGCATTGCATAGCATATGAGCATTATCGCCCTTGCTTCATCAGGGTTGTAGCCTCCACAGATACATCGTGGATGGCCATGTTTGGACACCGAAAATGTTACTTGAGCATACCGGGTACATAGGATGCCCATGAGTGAAATTTCTAAAACTTCTATGGTACCAAGGATCTGCTCCAGCGCCGTGACCGAGTGGAACATATAAGCACACGAGGGCCTTATACCGTTAGGCCGCGACTCCCACTGTCCTGTAGTCGGTTGGATAGGGGTGTGGTCTTACTCGCTTGATATAAGAGGGAATTGCTAGGCTGAGTCTGACCAGCTCATGAATGGGTCCACTACCTTCAGGCCTTGCTGGTGATTGGATGGCCACAGGCGGGTAGTGAGGTCTCTTACGATCGTTTGACTGTGCGGGGTCTGTAGAGCGGCAGTCATCTAGCAGTGTAATGGACCCTGGTGATTTCCTCATGATGGAAATGTACTTGATATGTAGATTGAATTTGAGCACTGATATTACTTCGCATTGCATTTACATCGGCTGTGTAAGCCTCATAATGCACCACCTTGGTAAGGCGCCTAGTACTCATTGCACTATATACCTTGGTATGGCTTCCTACATTATCATACTGCCTTGACATAGCTTCTTATGTTCATGATCGCCTTAGTAAGGCTAGTGGTATTAGTATTGATCGTGACTCCCTTCTACATTCTCTATCTTCTTTTGAGCATCATTGTCACACACTTTCATCACCCTCTAAGCTTTCTATAAGCTTATGCACGATTGATGCATGCAGGAGATCGTAAGTTGGCGCCTTAGCAGCGGAGCTTGGATAGGTATGCGAGCCGAGGACCCAATGTTGCAGATTATCTTCCTTCTTTCTTTTGTTATCTTATGTATGTCTTTTTGAACCTTATGGAAACTTTTAAAAGTTCAAATTCATAGTGGATTTTGTGATATGTGCCTTTGTTATTCTCAGATTTACTTGTTATGATCTTGGGTATGCTCGTATTGGAGATGAATACATTATTATAAAAATCCTCCTTTTAGGATCCCAGGATTGGAACCTGTCTCATGAGCTAAGAATGGGGTACTGCGGAGGCTGTTGCGGCCAGAATCGGTTATCAGGTTCCTTTTGTGGTCCGGTTACCGAGTCTGGGGAGTGACATAGAGACGGTTGTTGACAATCTCTAATAGAGACGGTTTAGGACCATCTCTAATAGAGACAGTCTTTGACAGTCTCTAATAGAGACGGTCTTTAACAGTCTGTAACAGAGACGGTCTTTAGCAGGGATATAAGACGGCTAAGGACCGTCTCTAATAGAGATGGTCTTTGACAGTCTCAAATTACAAGTAAAAGACGGCCAATGACCGTCTTTAATGCAGACGGCCAATGATTGTCTAGATGACCACATATAAGGCGGTCAAAGACCGTCTCTAATGCGGACGGCCAATGACCGTCTCAGATGGTCGCATATAAGACAGTTAACGACCGTCTTAAATGATTTGTGGACATTTAAGTTTTTAAGACAATATTAAGGACGGTCAGGGGCCGTCTAAAATTTTAGAGATGGTTTACGGCCGTCTCTAAAGCGTCATTAAACCAAGCAATTTTAGAGACGATCTAAAACTGTCTCGAAATATGTCCTTTTTTTTTCCATTTTTCACGTAGTGACTGCTTCAACCTGTCTAAGAATTTCCTAGATCAGTCGTAAGTTTATTACAAAATTCAAAAATTTTCTGTTAGACTTCGACCAGTCCTGGAGACTGTTCGACTAGTCGTATGAATAATGTCGACTGATTCTTCGACCAGTCGTAAACCTTCGACTCAAAGTACAATGTTGAAATTCAGCTAGTTTCGACTAGTCATGGGAGACCTTCGACTAGTCGTAAGAGACCTACGACTAGTCGTAGCTAACCTACGACTAGTCATGAAACTGCCAGATCTTATCACACCCGAAATTTTAAATATCCGTTGGTTCTACGACCAGTCGTAGAGCTGTCAAGACCAGTCGAAGATGTGATTTTTTCACCTATAAATAGAGCACAAATCTCAGAATATGATATACAATTCATACTAATTTAATTCGGCCTTCTGAGAGATAAGACTGTGCTCCATTTAAGCTAGGTGTGCATATTTAATATTATCTTTCTTTAGCTTCTTTGAATTGATTTTGTTTCTTGTATTCTAATCTAATCTGAAAAAGAGGAAATTTTATTTTCCTTTTTCTGGAATCAAAATCAATTAAATCTAGCCCATCTGATTTAATTTAAAATCTATTAGAACTTAGAACCATTGTAAAGTGAGTATTGGACATTAAACTTGGACATTCAAATCTCTACTCCAACTTGGTTCTTCTGGGCTGCAACAACGAAGGAGAAAATTTCAGATATTTTACGTTTATGTAATCTACTTTCTTTTGGTTTTCTTTTGAGATTTGCCAGAAAAATCTCATTGTATTGGTTATCTGAGGAGAGTCAGAAAAACTCAGAAGTGGGATTTTTTTAATTGTGTAAGCCCACAGAGAAAGACACAATTGTGAAGGTTTTAGGTGAACCTGGAAAACCTATCTTTGATAGTGAACGCTAATATCCACTGTGTGAGGATATTAGGAGTGCGGTAGCTGTGTGGCTGTTTATTAACAGTTGATGTACACACAGGCGAACCACTATAATCTCCTGCGTTTTGTGGTTGTGTGATTTATCTATCTTTGTTTATTCATTTGTGGGATGTATATGTGGCTGTGAATGTTGTAATCATTTTATTTCAAGCATTGTGGTGAATGGTGTAATAGTTTAGAATTTACTTCATGTTATTTCTTTATTGCTTTGAGATTCAGTTTCTTTATTTGTTCTAGTAAGGTTGGCCTACCATTCTTATGGTATATGGTTGTCCTTAAAACAATCAATATTTGAGATTACATTTTATTCTTTAGTACAGTTTGAATTTATTCATTCATTTATTTATTCCTCTTCAGTTTGAGTTCTTAATACAAAGACCCTTCTAGAAATAAGGTTGTCCTACCATAAACCTTTGGTTTTTGGTGTAAGGTTGTCCTTAGAACAACATTTGTATCAACCTCTCAAGCCTTGAATTTTGAGGGTGCCTTTCATTTCAATGTTGAATATTGAATTTCCTTATTTGGTTATCTATTTTGTTTAATTCTGCAGTGTTTATTTTAAATTCGGTATAGTCCTATAACCCCCCCTCTAGGACATATAGCTTGGCCATTTCAAGTGGTATCAGAGGTTAATAGCTCGTTGTAATTTTTAGATTTATTTCCTGAGCTAACGATCTAAATTATATTTAAGATGTCAAATTTTGATAGCCTATCAATCACTAGGCCTCCACCTTTCGATGACAGTAATTTTGCCTATTGGAAAGCTAGGTTGAGGATCTTTCTAAAATTCATGGATGAAAGTGTGCGGCTAGCCACAGTGAATGAATGGACCCCTCCTACCATTGAAGTAACTAGGATTGATGGTTCAAAATTAATGACAATAACACCTTATTTCTTATGGATCGCACTTCAGAAAAGTGAGAGTAGTACGAATGCAAAATCACTAAATGCAATTACTTGTGCACTATCACCGGATGAATTCAAAAGATTTATATCCTGTGATTCTACAAAACAAGCTTGGGATATATTGGAAATGACACACAAGGGTAATTCAATTGTCAAGAAATCTAAGATATAAATCCTCACAACTAAATTTGAGAAAATTCGTATGGAAGAAAATGAAATGTTCATGGACTTCTATACCAGATTGAATGACATTGTAAACTCTATGTGGGGTCTAGGTGATAAAATCCCTGAAAGAAAGATATGTGCTAAAATATTACACTCACTTCCTGAACGATTCAATTCAAAAGTAACCGCAATCCAGGAACTTCATGATACGGACAATATGAGCGTTGAGGAATTAGTTGGCTCATTACAGACTTATGAATTAACCTTTAAAGCTCCAAAAGGTAAATCTATTGCCTTAAAAACATCTAAAAATGGTTTTCAAGAAAATGATTTAAATTATGATTTAGAAAACTCTAAAGATGATATGGCCCTTTTGGCGAAAAAGTTTTATAAGATTTTTAAAAATAAAAAGATGGTTGATCTTCAAAAAGCAAATGATAAAAAGAAACCTAAACCAAAATCAAAAAAATCATTGAAAGACAGTCAATGTTATAATTGCCATGAGTATGGGCATTTGGCTAACAAATGTCCTAATAAGGGCAAGTCTAAAAATAAAAGTATGATTGCTACTTGGGATGAGTCCTCTGATTCTGAAGCCACCTCTAAATCAGAAGATTCGGAAACCGAGTCGAGCAATGAAGTTAAAGCCCTTATGACTCTAGTAGCCAAATTCACTTTTTAAAATAATGATGACTCAACTAGTGAAGAAAATCTGAATAGTGCATGTGAAAACAAAGATGATCTTCAAGAGGCATACAATGCCCTATACATGAAAAGTTGTAAAATTACTGTGAAACTGAAACTTCAAAAAGAGAAATTTTTTAAACTCAAAGAATCGTATGAATCTCTTGTCTCAGAAAAGTCCTATATTTCAGACTGTTTTGAAAAGACAAAATGCGATTTGGATTTTAAAACCTCCTAGTTTGAAAATCCTAAATCTGAAAACGAATAATTAAAAAATGAAGTTTCTTCTCTCTTGAGTTTAAAGGAAACCTGAAAATATACCCACGGTGATCCCAAATTAGAAAAACTCTTATCTGGATCAAGAAAATGTGGTGATCGATCCAGTTTGGGCTATGGTAAGAGTGTTCCTTCTAAACTAAAGAATACTACTCCCAAGTTTGTAAAGGGAGAGACATGAAACTCAAAAGGGAAAGATCAAATGTTTTCTAAAGACTTTAAATCTTTTCAAAAACCTAAAGGCAATTATTTCAACTATAAGAAGCATAACCAAAATTCTTTGGCTAAAAAGATAGTTGATTTGCTTAAGGAACTTCTAAAGTCTAACTCAATAGGTCATACTTATAACTCTTACAAATGAAAGAAGACCAACTATCCACCTAAACCCAAAACAGTTATGAATTGGGTTCTAAAGGTCACCTGTATGGTTGTCCACACATCTTTCGAAGCTACAAGCCATTCTAAGTGGTACCTAGACAGTGGATGCTCAAGGCATATGACTGGTGATAAAGGTTTATTCACCAATCTCAAAGAAATGACTAATGGTTCAGTCACATTTGGTGATGGCAGCAACTGCAAGATTATGGTCCAAGGTACGGTTCAACTTTATAACCTTCCTTTGTTTTAAAATGTTTTATATGTTAAAGGACTGAAACATAATCTGCTAAGCATATCTTAAATATGTGATAATAACTATAGTGTAAGATTTTCTAATTAAAGCTGTGGGATTCTAAACAATAAGGGTTCAGTAATACTAACTGGACGTAGAAAGTCTGAAAATTGCTATATTATTAGCGAATCCAGCTCATCTAATCAATCATGTTACATGATCCATACAGATGAGACTGATTTTTAGCACAAACGTCTTGGACATGTACACTACCGAAAGCTATATAGATTGAGCAAATGAGAACTAATAAGAGGTCTACCCAAACTTCAAAAGATAGATAAAATATGCGGCGAATGCCATATTGGAAAACAAACAAGGAACTCACATAAAAAAGGTGAATTCCAATGCTACTTCAAGACCACTCGAGCTTCTTCATATGGATCTTGTAGGAAAAGTCGAGGTGACAAAAGATATATCTTGGTAATTGTAGATAATTTTACCAGATATACATGGGTAGTCTTCCTAAGGGACAAATCAGAAACCCTTGAAGAAGTAAGAAAAGTTCTCAAATAAGTAAGATTCGTAGTGATCATGGATTCAAATTTGAGAATAGCTGTTTTGAGAAGTTCTGTAGCGACCAGGGAATATTACATGAATTCTCAATGCCCAAAACTCCACAACAAAATGGTATAGTTGAAAGGAAAAATAGAGTGCTTCAAGAAATGGCTAATGTCATGTTGAATAGCATGAAGCTCTCTAAGAATCTTTGGACTGAAGCAATCAATATAGCTTGTTATATCATTAACCGGGTTTACACTAGTAAAGGTAATAATAAAACGGCTTACGAAATGTGGTTTGATAAAAAGCCTACTGTCAAATACTTTCGAGTTTTTGGCAGCAAGTGCTATATTTTACGAGATCATCAAAATCTGGGAAAGTTTGATATGAAGATTGATGAAGGAATATTTCTTAGATACTCTTTAAACAGTAAAGCATATAGGGTATTGAACAAAAGGACCGGTGTGATTTAAGAGTCCATCAATGTGGTAATTGACGATCACTTAAACACACCAGTCTCAATTCAGATAATGATGAAGTACTCATAATTGATAAACTTGATTCTTCATCTAATCAAACTAATTCTGATTTGAAGACTGTTAAAGATCATCCAACCACACAGATTCTTGAAAACCCTCTCACTGGTGTTCGTACCCGTAAACAACTTGAGGATATATGTAATTACGTATGTTTTACATCCCGGATAGAACCATCTAATGTAAAAGAAGCTATCGCTGATAAAAACTGGATAGTTGCGATGCAAGAAGAGCTTAACCAATTTGTGAGAAATGATGTCTGGTATCTCGTACCTAGACCTAAAGATAAACACATCATTGGAACCAAGTGGATTTTTAAGAAAAAGTCAGATGAGCTTGGTAATATAATTCGAAATAAGGCTAGGCTAATGGTACAAGGTTACACTCAAATTGAAGGTATTGATTATGATGAAAGCTTCGCACCAGTAGCATGTCTTGAATCAATTAGACTTTTTTATATCCATTGCATGTTTTAAAAAGTTTAAGATTTACAAAATGGATGTGAAAAGTACATTTTTAAATGGTGACCTGCATGAAGAAGTCTATGTAGAACAACCTATGGGTTTTGAAGACCCCAAGAATGCTGATCATGTGTATCGCCTTAAAAAAGCACTTTATGGCTTAAAACAAGCTCCTAGGGCATGGTACGAGAAACTAACAAAGTTTATATTAAGCCATAATTTTTAAATGGGTTGTGTTGATAAAACTTTGTTTATTAAAAAACATAATGATCACATTTTAATTGTACAGATTTATGTTGATGATATCATTTATGGGTCTACTTGTACTAACACGGCTACTGAGTTTGCAGATTTGATGAAATCTCAATTTGAAATGAGCATGGTTAGGAAATTGAATTATTTTCTTAGGTTGCAAGTAAAACAACAACCTGATGGAATGTTCATTTCTTAATCTAAATATGCTATGAATTTGATTAAGAGATTTGAATTCGAGAATGACAGGAACTTTGATACTCCAATGTGTACAACTTTGAAACTCTCAAAAGATTCTGCAGGTAAGAATGTGGATCTAAAATTATATCGGGGTATGATTGATAGTCTACTGTATTTAACTACTAGTAGACACAATATCGCTCTAAATGTTGGTATTTGCGCTAGATATCAATATGATCCTAAAGAATCGCACTTGATTGTTGTCAAGCGGATTATGCGATATGTCGCAAGTACTGTTAATCTTGGTCTTTGGTATCCACATGAGACTAGTATTCAATTAGCTGGGTACTCGGATGCTGACTGGGCTGGTAATCTTAATGATAGAAAATTGACCAGTGGTGGTTGCTTTTATATAGGAAACTATTTAGTTTCTTGGTTTAGCAAGAAACAAAGTTCTATATCACTTTCAGTTGCTAAAGCTAAATATATCGCAGCTGCTAATGCGTGTAATCAGCTTGTTTGGATGAAACGTATGCTAAGTGATTATGAAATTAAATAGAATTCTATATTATTATATTGTGATAATTCCAGTCCCATAAATATTTCAAAAAATCCAATTCAGCATTCACGTACTAAGCACATTGACATTAGATTTCATTATATTCGTGAATTAGTGGAAGAAAAGGTTACATCTTTGGAATATATCCCTACCGAGAATCAACGTGTTGACATTTTCACTAAACCACCTGACAAAAGCAGGTTTTAAAAAATGAAATTTGATCTTGACATGTGCATTCTAAAATGATTATTTATGCCTATTTGTATCATATTGTATTTATATTTGATTTTTTTTAAAAATTAGTGATAATTGCAAATTTTGGCTGGTACTCGACCAGTCGTGAGTATACACGACCAGTCTTGCTAGGACCGGTTGTGTAAATCCACGACCAGTCATGAATCGCATTAATCACTTAATATTAGGAAAAAACTTCATCTTTTTTCATTTCCTCTTCACTCTCCAACGAGACGACGCCCGAACAGTCGAACCCACCTTTCAAAATCTTCAAGGTTAGTGCTCCATTTGCATTTTTATTGCAGATTTATGTCTAGATTACTTTTATTTCTCTCTTGAAGTTATCTATTTCGAATCTTGTTGAGATTTAGAGTTTTTCTTTTGAAAAAATTGATTTAAGGAGCTCACTTGATTTAAGAAAACCCACTTGAAAAAACTCAACTAATGATCCAGATTTTAAACCTTTGGAGTTTAATGCGCGTTTATGTGCATTAGAAGAGAGAGTTGAGAATATAAATATTAAGATGGAAAACATGAATGTTGCCCACGATTTACAGTTCAAATATATGCACAAATATCTAAGGCACTTAAATAAGGGAATGCATCAATTTGATCCTTCCATCCCTACTCCTTCATCTGGCTCAGATTAGCTCTTTTTATCTTGCTGGACTGTAATAATTTTATTACTCTTACGCTAGCTTAACTGGTTTTGCGAATGTAGCTATCTTTGACTTAGCTTAGTTTATGAATTATGTGTGTTGCTTATGTAATATCTTATCTTGTTACCCCTCTTATATCTCTTTTTTTTTATTACTCCTCAGTCATCCGTTCTGTGCTTCCTTTGTCCTATTGTGACAAAAAGGGGGAGAATGGATGTCTAATGAGAGAATGTTGCCTATGTTACCTATGTTATGAGAAGTAGATTTTTTTTTTTTTTTTGTGATGTATGTTACTCAAGGGGAGTATGTGTAGAGGTGGACTGTATGTTGAATATTGATTTGTAGGTTCATGTTATTAAGTTGTGTCGGTTGATAACAACTGGTGCATGATTCTTTAATCAGATATTTTGTTTTATGTAATATATCTTGAAAGTGTGTTTTGTCACTAATTTGACAAAGGGGGAGATCGTAAGTGCTATAGTTGCTAGCCTTTTTTATTGTCAAATTTATGGTGCCAAAGACACTGTTTGTATCTTGTTATGAAACTTGCATATGTGAAGAACAAAGCTCTACTCAAGACAGTCACAACAAAAGTCTCACAACATCAGCTTCGATAGACATGTACTGTTCACAAGTCAAGTCTCGAGAAGGCAAGTATGTACGACTTAATTCATGTCAAGTATAATTCAAGATTAAGATGAAGCTTTCAAGTTCAAGATCTCAAGAAGCTTTCAAGTTCAAGCTACACCAAGATCTCAGGCTTCATTATTCTCAAAGGTCACTCGTCTTCAAGTTTCAATGTCCTTACTTCACAAATGAGGTATGACTGACCATAGGTTGACCTTTAGAGTAGGTCATTTTGGATACATAACTCATATGTTTTATATAAGTGAGTTTGGTCTGTTCTAAGACTAGTCCTGGACTTTATTCGACTAGTCCTAGCACTGCTTCAACCTGTCTAAGAATTTCTTGGATCAATCATAAGTTTGTTGTAAAATTCAGAAATTTTCTGTTAGACTTTGACCAATCCTGGAGACTGTTCAACTAGTCGTATGAACAGTGTCGACTGATTCTTCGACCAATCATAGACCTATGACTCAAAGTACAGCGTTGAAATTTGGCTAGCTTCGACTAGTTATGGGAGACCTTCAACCAGTCGTAGCTGACATATGACTAGTCGTGAAACCGCCAGATCTTATTGCGCCCGAAATTTCAAATATCCGTTGGTTCTACGACCAGTCGTAGAGCTGTCTAGATCAGTCAAAGACGTGATTTTCTCACCTATAAATAGAACACGAATCTCAGAATAAGATATACAATTCATGCTAATTTAATTCGGCCTTCTGAGAGATAAGACTGTGCTCCATTTAAGCTAAGTATGCATATTTAATATTCTCTTTCTTTAGCTTCTTTGAATTGATTTTATTTCTTGTATTCTAATCTAATCTGAAAAAAAGGAAATTTTATTTTCCTTTTTTTGGAATCAAAATCAATTAAAGCTAGCCCATCTGGTTTAATTTAAAATCTATTAGAACTTAGAACCATTGTAAAGTGAGTATTGGACATTAAACGTAGACATTCAAATCTCTACTCCAACTTGGTTCTTCTGGGCTGCTACAACGAAGGAGAAAATTCTATGTATTTTACGTTTATGTAATCTACTTTCTTTTGGTTTTCTTTTGAGATTTGCCAGAAAAATCTCATTGTATTGGTTATCTGAGGAGAGCTAGGAAAACTCAGAAGTGGGATTTTTTTAATTGTGTAAGCCCACAAAGAAAGACACAATTGTGAAGGTTTTAGGTGAACCTAGAAAACCTATCTGTGATAGTGAACGCTAATATCACTGTGTGAGGATATTAGGAGTGGAGTAGCTATGTGGCTGTTTATTAACAGTTGGTGTACACATAGGTGAACCACTATAATCCCTTGTGTTTTGTGGTTATGTGATTTATCTTCCTATCTTTATTTATTCATTTGTGGGATGTATATGTGAATGTGAATGTTGTAATCATTTTATTTCAAGCATTGTAGTAAATGGTGTAATAGTTTAGAATTTACTTCTTGTTATTTCTTTATTACTTTGAGATTCAGTTTCTTTATTTGTTCTAGTAAGGTTGCCCTGCCATTCTTATGGTGTATGGTTGTCCTTAAAACAATCAATATTTAAGATTACATTTTATTCTTTAGTGCAGTTTGAATTTATTCATTTATTTATTTATTCCTCTTCAGTTTGAGTTTTTGATACAAAGACCCTTTTAGAAATAAGGTTGTCATACCATAAACCTTTAGTTTTTGGTGTAAGGTTGTCCTTAAAACAACATTTGTATCAATCTCTCAAGACTTGAATTTTAAGGATGCCTTTCATTTCAGCGTTGAATATTGAATTTCCTTATTTGGTTATCTATTTTGTTTAATTTCGCAGTGTTTATTTTAAATTTGGCATAGTCCTATTCACCCCCTCCCCCCCTCTAGGACATATAGCTTGACCATTTTAAGGTTATAGGTTTAGGTTATAGGTTAAGGTTATAGGTTTAGGTTATAAGTTAAGGTTTAGGTTTAGGTTATAAGTTTAGGTTTAGGAAATCGGGTTCGGGTTTAGGTTTAGGTTTTCAAGTTTAGGTTTAGGTTTAGGTTAGGGAGTTGAGATTAGAATTAGGTGTAGGTTTAGGTCTAGGGATTTGAGAATACATTAAGGTTTAGGTTTAAGAAATTGGGTTCGGGTTCGAGATCGGGTTTACGTTTGGGTTTTAGTTTTAGGTTTAGGTATTAGGTTTAGGTTTAGGTTAAGGTTTAGTTTTAGGTTATAGGTTATAAGTGTAGGTTTAGGTTTAGGTTTTAGGTTTAGGTTTTAGGTTTAGGTTTAGGTTATAGGTTTTGGGATTTGAGAATAGGTTTAGGTTATAAGTATAGGTTTAGGTTTAGGTTTAGGTTTAGGTTTTATGTTTAGGTTAAGGTTATAAGTTTAGGTTTATGTTATAAGTGTAGGTTATAGGTTTAGGTTTAGGTCAGGTTATAGGTTAAGGTTTAGGGAATTGAGTTTACGTTATAGGTCTAGGTTATAGGTTATAGGTTAAGGTTTAGGTTTAGGTAATAGGTTTTGGGATTTGAGAATAGGTTTAAGTTAAGGTTTAGGAAATCGGGTTCGAGTTCGGGATCGGGTTTAGGTTTGGATATTCAAGTTTAGGTTTAGGTTTAGGTTAGGGAGTTAAGATTAAGATTAGATGTAGGTTTAAATATAAGGATTTGAGAATACGTTAAGGTTTAGGTATAGGAAATTGAGTTCGGGTTCGAGATCGGGTTTACATTTGGGTTTTAAGTTTAGGCCAAGGGTTTAGGGATTTAGATTTGGGTTCGGGATCGGGTTTAGGTTTGGGTTTTTAAGTTTAGGTTTAGGTTTAGGTTAGGGAGTTGAGATTAGGATTAGGTTTAGGTTTAAGTTTAGGGATTTGATAATGCGTTAAGGTTTAGGTATAGAAAATCAGGTTTGGGTTCGAGATCGGGTTTACATTTGGGTTTTAGGTTTAGGCTAAGGGTTTAGGGATTCGGATTCGGGTTCAGGATCGGGTTTAGGTTTAAGTTTAGGTTAAGGTTATAGGTTTAGGTTATAGGTTATACGTTTAGGTTATAAGTGTAGGTTATAGGTTTAGGTTTAGGTTAGGTTATAGGTTACAGTTTAGGGAATTGAGTATGGGTTAAGGTTTAGGTTTAGGAAATCAGGTATGGGTTTTCAAGTTTAGGTTTAGGTTAAGGAGTTGAGATTATATTAGGTGTAAGTTTAGGTTTAGGGATTTGAGAATACATTTAGTTGTTAGGTTTAGGTTTAGATTTTAGGTTTAGGTTGATATAGCTTTAAGGAATTGAGAATAGGTTAAGGTTTAGGTTTGGGAAATCGGAATCGGGTTTATGGTTTGGGTTTTCAAGTTTAGGTTTGGGTTTAGGTTATAGGTTTAAGTTATAGGTTATAAGTGTAGGTTTAGGTTTAGGTTTTAGTTTTAGGTTATGGGTTTAGGTTATAGGTTATAAGTGTAGGTTTAGGTTTAGGTTTTAGGTTTAGGTTATAGGTTATAAGTGTAGGTTTAGGTTTAGGTTTTAGGTTTAGGTTATAGGTTTAGGTTTAGGTTAAGGTTTAGGTTTAGGTTTTATGTTTAGGTTAAGGTTAAGGTTTAGGTTTAGGTTTAGGTTATAGGTTTTGGGATTTGAGAATAGGTTTAGGTTAAAGTCATAAGTTTAGGTTTAAGAAATTGAGATTGGGTTTAGGTTTGGGTTTTCAAGTTTAGGTTTAGGTTTAGGTTAGGAAGTTGAGATTAGGATTAGGTGTGGGTTTAGGTTTAGGGATTTGAGAATACGTTAAGGTTTAGGTTTAGGAAATTGGGTTCAGGTTCGAGATCGGGTTTACGTTTGGGTTCTAGGTTTAGGTTTAGGTTTAGGTTTAGGTTATAAGTTTATGTTATAGGTTATAAGTGTGGGTTTAGGTTTAGGTTTAAGTTTAGGTTATAAGTTATAGGTTTAGGTTATAGGTTTTGGGATTTGAGAATAGGTTTAGGTTATAAAAATAGGTTCAGATTATAAGTATAGGTTTAGATTTAGGTTTTATGTTTAGGTTAAGGTTATATATTTAGGTTTAGGTTTAGATTATAAGTATAGGTTTAGATTTAGGTTTTATGTTTAGGTTAAGGTTATATATTTAGGTTTAGGTTTAGGTTAGGTTACAGGTTTTGGGATTTGAGAATAGATTTAGGTTATAAGAATAGGTTTAGGTTTAGGTTTAGGTTTTATGTTTAGGTTAAGGTTAAGGTTAAGGTTAAGGTTTAGGTTATAGGTTTTGGGATTTGATAATAGGTTTAGGTTAAGGTCATAAGTTTAGGTTTAGGAAATCGAGGTTCGGGTTTAGGTTTAGGTTTTGAAGTTTAGGTTTAGGTTTAGGTTAGGGAGTTGAGATTAGGATTAAGTGTAGGTTTAGGTTTAGGGATTTGATAATACATTAAGGTTTAGGTTTAGGAAATTGGGTTCGGGTTTGAGATCGGGTTTACGTTTGGGTTTTAGGTTTAGGTTTAGGTTTAGGTTATAGGTTATAAGTGTAGATTTAGGTTTAGGTTTAGGTTAAGGTTAAGGTTTAGGTTATAGGTTATAGGTTTAGGTTATAGGTTTTGGGATTTGAGAATAGGTTTAGGTTATAAGTATAGATTTAGATTTAGGTTTTATGATTAGGTTAAGGTTATATATTTAGGTTTAGGTTTAGGTTAGGTTACAGGTTTTGGGATTTGAGAATAGGTTTAGGTTATAAGAATAGGTTTAGGTTATAAGTATAGGTTTAGGTTTTATGTTTAGGTTTAGGTTAAGGTTATGGTTTAGGTTTAGGTTATAGGTTTTGGGATTTGAGAGTAGGTTTAGGTTAAGTTCATAAGTTTAGATTTAGGAAATCGGGATTGGGTGCGGGTTTAGGTTTAGGTTTGGGTTTTCAAGTTTAGGTTTAGGTTTAGGTTAGGGAGTTGAGATTAGGATTAGGTGTAGGTTTAGGTTTAGGGATTGGAGAATACGTTAAGGTTTAGGTTTAGGAAATCGGATTCAGGTTCTAGATCAGGTTTATGTTTGGGTTTTAGGTTTACGTTTAGGTTTAGGTTATTGGTTATAAGTGTAAGTGTAGGTTTAGGTTTAGGTTATAGGTTTAGGTTATAAAAATGAGTTTAGGTTATAGGTTATAAGTGTAGGTTTAAGTTTAGGTTTAGGTTATAGGTTTTAGGATTTGAGAATAGATTTTGGTTATAAAAATAGGTTTCGGTTATAAGTATAGGTTTAGATTTAGGTTTAGGTTATAGGTTATAAGTGTAGGTTTAGGTTTTAGGTTTAGGTTATAGGTTTAGGTTTAGGTTAAGGTTTAGGTTTAGGTTATTGGTTTAGGTTATAGGTTATAAGTGTAAGTTTAGGTTTAGGTTTTAGGTTTAGGTTATAGGTTTAGGTTATAGGCTTATTATAAAGGTTTTGGGATTTGAGAATAGGTTTAGGTTATAAGTATAGGTTTAGGTTTAGGTTTTATGTTTAGGTTAAGGTTATAGGTTTAGGTTATAGGTTTAGGTTTAGGTTATAAGTGTAGGTTATAGGTTTAGGTTTAGGTTAGGTTATAGGTTAAGGTTTAGGGAATTGAGTTTAAGTTATAGGTTTAGGTTATAGGTTAAGGTTTTGGTTTAGGTTAAGGTTAAGGTTTAGGTTATAGGTTTTGGGATTTGAGAGTAAGCTTAGGTTAAGGTTATAATTTTAGGTTTAGGAAATCGGGTTCGGGATTGGGTTTAGGTTTGGGTTTTCAAGTTTAGGTTTTGGTTTAGATTAGGGAGTTGAGATTAGGATTAGGTGTAGGTATAAATTTAGGGATTTGAGAATAAGTTAAGGTTTAGGTATATGAAATTGGGTTTGGGTTCGAGATCGGGTTGACGTTTGGGTTTTATGTTTGAGATAAGGGTTTAGGGATTCAGATTCGGGTTCGGGATCGGTTTTATGTTTGGGTTTTCAAGTTTAGGTTTAGGTTTAGGTTAAGGAGTTGAGATTAGGATTAGATGTAGGTTTAAGTTTAGGGATTTGAGAATACGTTAAGGTTTAGGTATAGGAAATCAGGTTCGAATTTGAGATTGGGTTTACATTTGGGTTTTAGGTTTAGGCTAAGGGTTTAGGGATTCAGGTTCGGGTTCGGGATCAGGTTTACGTTTAGGTTTAGGTTTTACGTTTACATTAAGGTTACATGTTTATGTTATAGGTTTAGTTTTAGGCTATAAGTGTAGGTTATAAGTTTAGGTTTAGGTTAGGTTATAGGTTATGGTTAAGGGAATTGAGAATAGGTTAAGGTTTAGGTTTAGGAAATTGAGTTCAGGTTTGGGTTTGCATTTTCAAGTTTAGATTTAGATTAAGGAGTTGAGATTAGGATAAGGTGTAGGTTTAGGTTTAGGGATTTGAGAATACATTTAGGTGTTAAGTTTAGGTTTAGGTTTAGGTTTTAGGTTTAGGTTTAGGTTATAGGTTATAGCTTTAGGGAATTGAGAATAGGTTAAGGTTTAGGTTTAGGAAATCAGGATGGGGTTTATGGTTTGGGTTTTCAAGTTTAGGTTTAGGTTAAGGAGTTAAGTTTAAGATTAGGTGTAGGTTTAGGTTTAGGTTTAAGGATTTGAGAATACATTTAGGTTTTAGGTTTAGGTTTAGGGTTTAGGTTTAGGGTTTAGGTTTAGGTTATAAGTGTAGGTTATAGGTTTAGGTTTAGGTTTGGTTATAGGTTAAGGTTTAGGGAATTGAGTTTAGGTTATAGGTTATGGTTATAGGTTAAGGTTTAGGCTTAGGTTAAGGTTTAAGTTTAGGTTTAGGTTATAGGTTTTTGGATTTAAGAATAGGTTTAGGTTAAGGTTATAAGTTTAGGTTTAGGAAATTGGGTTTGGGTTCGGGTTCGGGTTTAGGTTTAGGTTTGGGTTTTCAAGTTTAGGTTTAGGTTTAGGTTAGGGAGTTGTATAAGTGCTATGGTCTCATGCTCCTTTGGTTGTCAAATTTTGTATGTCAAAACCTCTATATATAGTTGTTGTGTTTGTTTCTTGATAACTGTGTTCGAAACACCTCATCAACACTTCAAGTTCAAGCTAGTTAAGTTTAAGTTAGTTCAAACTCAAGCTAGTTCAAGATACAATAAAGAGTTCAAGTACGAGACTCAAGATAGACCGGGAGACAAGTGCAACTTAAAGTGATACTGAAACTTGTGATGTGTTCAAGCTACATCAACTTAAAAGTGAAGTTTTCAATATCCATACTTCATGTCCCAAGTTTGATAGACCTTAGTTTGACCTTAGGGTAGGTCATTTTGGATACATAATCTAATTTTTATAATTATGCATGATTCTGATCTGTCCTAAGACTAGTCTTGGATTTGGTTCGACTAGTCCTAGCAGTGGTTCAACCAGTCCAAGAAATTCTAAGACCAGTCATAGATTTTTTGTGAATTATCAGATTTTTTCTGTTCGACTACGACCAGTCCTAGAGTCTGCTCGACCGGTCGTAGGATGGTCTCAAATCAACCTTCAACCAGTCGTGGAGCTACGACTCAAACTCCAGTGACTAAATCAAGTGTCGCACGACCAGTCGTAGAGGGGTCTCGACCGGTCGTGAACTGTCTTCGACCAATCATGGACTGCCTTCGACCGGTCATGAAACGGTTTTATCCGATCGCGCTCAAAATTTTAAAAATTCGTTTCTTCTTTGACTAGTTGTGGTGACCTAGGACCAGTCGAAGACGAATTTCTACAGCTATAAATAGCACACGAATTTCAGAGTTATTCATTAAAAATTTAAGTAAATTTGAAACTCTACTCTGAGATAAGTTTGTGTTTGTTTTTAAGCTATATCATGCATAATTCTATTTCCTTTTGTTAGCTTTTTACTATTTGATTTTATTCTATATTCCAATCTGATTTGAAAAGAGGAATTATTGTTTTCGTTCTTCTTGGAATTAAAATTAAATAGAGCTAGCCCAATATGATTTAATTTAAAATCAATTAGAACTTAGAACCATTGTAATGTAAGTATTGGACATTGAACTTTCATATTCGAACATCTACTCCAATTGGTTCTTCCGGGCTGCTATAAGAGGAGAAATCCAGGTATTTTATAATTTTATAAATTCCATTCTATTTTGGTTTTTGTTTGGGATTCGTCAGAAAAATTTCAATTTGTGTGGTTGTCTGAGGAGAGCCAGAAAACTTAGAAAAGAGGGTTTTTTTTATTGTGTAAGCCCAAGTGAGAAAGACACAATTGTGAAGGTTTTAGGTGAACCTGTGAAACCTATTTTGATAGTGAACGCTAATATCCCTATGTGAGGATATTGGAGTGGAGTAGCATTCTTTGTGGTTGTTGTTTAACAGTTGGTGAACACACAGGCGAACCACTATAACTCCTTGTCTTGTGGATTGAATGCTTGCTTAATTCTTTATCTATTATCATTCAATTATGTGGAATGTATATGTGGATGTGAATTTTGTAATAATTTACATTTCAAGCAAGTGTGGAGAATGGTGTAATAGTTTAGAGTTTTATTTTAGCAATTTATCTCTTGCTATTCCTTTATCAATTTGAGCTTCAATTTCTGTAATTATTCTAGTAAGGTTGCCCTGCCATTTTTATGGTGTATGGTTGTCCTTAGAATCATCAATTCTTAATATTACAATTTATTCTTTTTAAATTTATATTTTCCTCTTTCGGTTTAAGTTCTTGATACAAAGATCTTTCTAGAAATCAGGTTGTCCTACCATAAATCTTTGGTTTTTTGTGTAAGGTTGTCCTTAGAACAACTTTTGTATCAATCTCTCAAGATCTGAATTTTGAGGTTACATTGTGAATTGATTTATTTTAGTTTGGCTATCTATTTAATTTAATTCCGCTGTATTTGCTTTTAATTTGGCATAGTTCTATTCACCCCCCCTTGTAGGACATATAGCTTGGCCATTTCAAGTGGTATCAGAGCCTAATAGCTCGTTCTTATTGGTTTTTATTAGGATTTATTTCCTGAGCTAATGATCTAAGCTATATAAAAAGATGTCAAATTTTGATCGCCTTTCAGTCACTAGGCCTCCACCATTGGATGACTCCAACTATGCCTATTGGAAAGCTAGAATGAGGATCTTCCTCAAATCAATGGATGAGAGTGTGTGGCAAGCCACAGTGACTGAATGGAAACCCCCTACCACTGAAGTGACTCGAACCGACGGTTCAAAAACAATGAGAGTGTCTCCTTATTTCTCATGGACTACACTTCAGAAAAGTGAGAGTAGTGCCAATGTTAAAGCACTAAATGTTATCACTTGCGCACTATCACCAGATGAGTTCAAAAGAGTCATATCCTGTGATACTACAAAGCAAGCCTGGGATATATTAGAAATGACACACGAGGGTACATCAATTGTCAAGAAATCTAAAGTCCAACTCCTCACAACTAAATTTGAAGAAATTCATATGGAGGAAAATGAAATGTTTATGGACTTTTACACTAGATTGAATGATATTGTAAACTCAATGTGGGGTCTTGGTGATAAAATCCCAGAAAGTAAAGTGTGTGCAAAGATAGTGCGCTCACTTCCTAAACGGTTCAACTCTAAAGTAACCGCGATTCAGGAACTTCGTGATACGGATAATATGAGGGTAGAAGAACTAGTTGGTTCTTTACAAACCTATGAATTAAATTTTAAAGCTCCTAAAGATAAATCTATCGCTTTAAAATCTTCTAAAGGTATTTCTTAAGAAAACTCAGATTTAAAAAATTCAGAAGATGATATGGCGCTTTTAGCAAAAAAGTTTTACAAGATTTTCAAAAGTAAGAAAAGGGTCGATTTTCAAAAGACAAACGATAAGAAACGATCTAAACCTACGTCTAGAACTTGGAAGTCTTTGAAAGATAGTCAATGTTACAACTGCCAAGAATATGGGCATTTAGCAAACAAATGTCCTAAAAAGGACAAACCCAAGAAGAAAGGTATGTTGGCTACTTGGGACGAATCATTTGATTCTGAAGCTTCTTCTGAATCAGAAGATTTTGAAGCTGAGTCAGGCAATGAAGTAAAAGCCCTTATGACTCTAACAAAGTTCACATTTTCAGATCACGATGATTCAACTAGTGAAGAAAATTTGCATAGTGATCATGAAAATGAAGAAGTCTTCAAGATGCTTATAATGCCTTATATAAGGAAAGTTGTAAAATTGCTGTCAAACTTAAACTTCAAAATAAAAGTTTTCTAAACTCAAAGAATGTTTTGAGACTCTTGTTTTAGAAAAATTATAAATTTTAGATTTTTTTAAAAAATCAAATATGATTTGAAATTCAAAACCTCCCTGATGAAGATTTGAAATCTAAAAATGAGAAACTTAAAAATGAAGTATCTTCTCTTCTGAGTTTGAAGGACAGATAGAGATATGCCCAAGGTGATCCAAAATTAGAAAAATTATTATTCGGATCAAGAAAATGTGGTGATCGATCTGGGTTGGGCTATGATAAAAATACATCTCCTAAACAAAAGAATACTCCTCCCAATTTTGTGAAAGGAGAGGTCTCAAACTCAAAAGGAAAAGGTACTTGTCAAGGTTTTTCTAAAAATACAAAAACTTTTCAAAAATCTAAAAGTAGCTATTTCAAAAATCAGATCAGAAATCCACTAGCTGAAAAGATAGTTGATTTACTTAAAGAGCTCTTAAAATCTAACTCAATAGGTCTTTCTTACAACTACAATCAAAAGAAGACCAACTATACTCCTAAACCCAAAACTGTTCTGAAATGGGTTCCTAAAGTTGCCTGCTTGGTTGTCCATACTGCTTTTAAAGCAACAAGCCATTCAAAGTGGTACCTAGATAGTGGATGCTCTAGGCATATGACAGGAGACAAAGCTTTATTCACCGATCTTAAAGATATGACTGATGGGTCAGTCACATTTGGTGATGGAAGCAATTGCAAGATCATTGGCAAAGGTACGGTTCAACTTTATAACCTCCCTTTATTTAAAGATGTTTTATATGTTGAGGGGCTAAAGCATAACCTGTTAAGCATATCTCAAATATGCGATAACAACCATAGTGTGAAATTTTCCAATCAAGGTTGTGAGATCATAAACAAAAAGGGTTTTGTAATATTAACTGGTCGCAGAACTTCTGAAAACTACTATATAGTAAGTGATGGTAGCTCATCTAACCAAATGTGCTACATGGTCCATACCAATGAGACAGAACTTTGGCATAAACGACTTGGACATGTACACTATCAGAATTTATACAGATTGAGCAAAGGAGAACTAATTAAAGGTCTACCTAAATTGCAAAATGTAAACAAAATATGTGGTGAATCCAGTACAGTAAACAGACTATGAGCTCTCACAAAAGGTGAACTCCAATGCCACATCTAAACCACTCGAGCTTCTTCACATGGATCTTATAAGACCAACTAGAATGGAAAGTCGAGGTGCCAAAAAATACATCTTGGTTATCGTAGATGATTATACAAGATATACTTGAGTTTCATTCTTAAGAGATAAATCAAAAACCCTTGATGAAGTGAAAAAGAATATGTAAGACCCGTATCTTAGTCCGTACCGTTCCATAAACTTCCACGGTCTTAGCGGTCGAATTCCCGTAACCTTCGACCCTTAACCGATATCGACGCGGGACCCTGATTCATATGCCGACAACCCGAGTCGACTCAACCCAAGACCACTACTATAGCGACTGCGCCGTCGCTGCGGTTCCAATGCTGTGACTCACGCGCCGAGGCGATACCCTGATCAAGAGATGTGGGCCAACGTTCGGTGCGAGGAAACGCCGCGCGTTGCGAAACCAAGGGAATCTCTACGATGTGTAACATCAATCACATCAATCCCATCAATCAATTAATCCATCAATCCATCATATGTCAAGTACACATTACTTTCACCCCTTTTCTTAAGCAACCATAAAAGTCTTCCTAACCCATACCTTTCTTACACAAATGCTACAAAAGTCTTCCTAACCTATGCCTTTTCTTACACAAAAGGCCTCAAAAGTCAAAAAGCTCTTACACACCCATCACCACCACATCCATCCATCACTCTCTCTCTCTCCCTTTACAACTCTCTCTCTTTCTCTCTTTCTCATTTCAAATCTCCAAGCAACCAAAATCCCACGTATGGAATCTCCAAACATTCCTAAGCTCCAAGTGGCCCACTTTCCTACCCCATCATCTTCCATCTCAACCCTCCATTCCTCATCTCATCTATTGAAATCCAAGCTAAGGTGCCAAGGAACCCCTAGGAGCAAGAAGATCGGACGGTGGGTGCTAGATCATACTAGTTTTTCCTATTTTTGAGATGGGCCAAGTGAGGCCAACCGATCAATGGTTTGGATCTCACTTGGGACCCTAAGATGAGGCCGATGGCCCACTTGGATCATCATGATCATTCCATGATGGGATCATTCTCCATGGACCTCATCATGATGTTTATTTCATTGTAAAAGGTCATCTAGACCGTCCATTTTGGTGGAGAGAGGATCTCCACCGTTGATTCTCGATCTTGGTAGTCCCATGTGTTGAGGGACCCTTTTGATTGTATGATTTAGTTTTAAGGGAGGGCCCATAATTTCGGGGTCCCTCCATCTCAAAGCGTGTCCCACTCTCCATGTCTCTTTCCCTTTTTGTTTATTTTATTTTATTTTATTTTATTTTATGCAATGGGGTTGTGTGGCCCACTTGAATGGACCCCACCCTGAGATATTTATTTTGTTCAAGTTTTATTTAAGTGGGGCCCACCTTATATGTTGTACCCACGTCAAACATCAGTGGTGGCCCACTTCATCAGGGCCCACCACAATATATTTTTAAGAGAACCACACCGTCCAGCGTCTGGGACGCTGGACGTTCCTGTAAAAAAAAAAAAAAAAAAAAGGAAAGAAAGAAGAGAATGGAGCTTTGGGGTGGTCCTTTCATAGGCCCCACCTTGATGTATATATCCAATCCATGCCGTCCATCCTCTTACCCATCTCTTTTTAGGCGTTGAGCCAAGAGTTGGGGTTGATTGGAAGATCTGGTGGGCCATAGCATCAAAGAATGCAT
This sequence comes from Magnolia kwangsiensis, assembly GCA_037074715.1. Lineage (NCBI taxonomy): Eukaryota > Viridiplantae > Streptophyta > Magnoliopsida > Magnoliales > Magnoliaceae > Magnolia > Magnolia kwangsiensis. Next base: position 83,948,502 of record CM073588.1, read on the forward strand.
CATTACCATTCAAGGATCCTTTTTCTTATTTTATTTCATTTTCTATCATCAAAAAAATTCAAACTTTAGACTCTTCGGGCTCATCTTGGGCCAGGGAAGCTAGTGAACGGAGTAGATTTATGTGATGCGGGCCCCACACTCGAAAAACCCCAAAAATTTAGTTTTTTCCAAAATTTTGCAAGAGGCATGCCTCTGCCGTCTGACATGCAGCAGCAGTGGCTACACGCTGCTACGTGCAGCGTCTGGGACGGGCGGACGCTGGCCACCCACGGCCCTGCATGTGGGCCCCACAGTGATGTTTATTTGCGATCCAATCTGCTCATGTGGTGGGCCACCTCCTGAAGTGGGCACCTGCCAAAATTCAGGCCCATCCAAGGCTCAGGGGGACCACACCAGAGGAAATAGTGGTGGCTAAAAGCCTACCCTTGAAGCCATTTTTTTGGCCAATGGAAGTTTTGAATCAAGCTGAAATTTACGTTTTCCCTTCATCCAGGTCCGAGTGACCTTATGAATGGGTTGGATGACATCTAAACATTTCAGTGGGCCCCACATGGGACCCACACTGATGCATGTGTCTTAAGTCCACCATCCAGTGGATGGTGGCACCCACCTTAATGTATCTGTACTCCCACCGTCCAGCGGACGGTGGGGCCCTTTAAGATGTATGTGTTTGGTCCTCACTGTCCAGCGACAGTGGGACCTGCCATGATGCATGTGATGCATCCAGATCGTCCATCCGCTTGGTGAAATCATTTTAAGGCATGAGTGGCTGATTGGGTGGGCCACTCATGTATGGGCTAGGCCCATTTGATGTATTCCAAGGCCCATGAAATTGGACCCATTTGATGCATTTTTAAAGCCCATGGAAGTAGGCCCATTTGATATATATAAGGTCTAGGGGTTAAGGCCCATTTGGCGTACATATGGGGTTCAATTGGTGTGACCCATTCGTTATCTTTAAGAACCATGAGTTAAGCTCATTTGATGCAATCTAAGGCCCACGGGTTTTGACCCATTGCAATGCACATAAGACCCATTGGTGTACCCATTTATGTGGCCCATCTGATGAATAAAAGGCCCATAAGATATGGCCCATTTGATATATATGTAAGGCCCAATGGGATGAACCTACGGTCCATTGCAATGTGTAATTCCCATACAGACTAACTAGCGATGTTTACAAAGATTGTACCTTGGGAGCAATGTTGGTTTGACGTCCACATTGCGAGTGTAACATTGGTTAGATGTCCACATTACAACTCTCCGTAGGGCCCATTACTGGGCCGTACTTGCTGTGTATAGGCCGTCCAGGCCCATCTGCGTTGTAAGAATGGTTCATCACTCATTAACATGTTTACTATAGCTCCATAACTCATGATCATACACATCATATGTATGCTTGATATGAGAATTGAATAATCATAGCATACGCCTTCGGGTAGGTTGTTTATGGGCTCCCGGTTAGGCGGTGTTGCCCTACATGAGCGCACGATATGTGCAGGATTTGTTGCATGACTGTATAGCGTGATTCATGCATTTCACATTTGTGTGACATGGTTATTATACGCCCTAGTGACATCGGGGCCGTAGCCTCCACAGATAGATTGTGGTTAGCAGGATTGGATATCAAAAATCTTGTTCTATATGGGGTGCTATAGATATCCCTGGGTGAAAGTCCCTAAACTCTTATGGTACTAAGAGGTTTCTCTAACGTCTAGACCCAGTGGGTAGATGAGCGTTGAGTGCCGATTACCAGACGGTCGCGCTCTCCACTGTGTCGTGGTCGGTTGGAAGGGGGTGTGGCCTTACCCGCCTGAGTGTAGGGGGCAATGCTAGGCTGAGTCTGACCAGCTGAAGGAATGGGTCCGCTATCGACGAATCGTGCCCAATATTGGCAGACGGATAGTGAGGTCTCTTCCACTTACCTTATTGCGCGTGATGTAGCGGCAATCTGGTTTAGAGTGTACTAGATCCCGGTGATATCCCATATTTGGGCTGTATTGATGTGTGGACATAGATGAGGATCTGTATGCTTAAGTTGCATTGCACATCGCATGGCCTTGGGATGGCCGATACCATTCATGTCTTACATCGCATAGCCTTGGTACGGCTCATAATATTATGGATCCATCTACATATTCCGCATTACTCTGACAATTGCATGTTCATATTACTACCTTGCGCACACACTTTCACCACCCTCTAAGCTTTCTATAAGCTTATACACGACTGTTGCGTGCAGGTGACGTTGGTTCGTAGCAGCGCTGAGGCAGGAACACGTTGCAGATCGTTTTGGAGTTTTTGTTCTTTACCATTGTATTTCCCTTTATGCTCACTGTACTTGTAAAGTTTTTGATCATAGTGGAAATGTAATGGAGTTCTTGGTTGTTGTTTGTGGGTTATACCATTGATTATGCTTATTACGAATCAAACTGAAGTTGAAAATCCTCCTCGTAGTATCCCAGGATCGGAACCTGGCGAATGGGAGCTAGGAGCTGAGAATGGGGTTCTACGGAGGCTGTCGGCACCAGATTCGGCGATCGAAAATTTTGTGAGCCGATTTACGAGTTTGGGGTGTGACAGATTATCAAATGGATCCAAACTGAAAAATGTTCTTAAGTCAGTAAGATCCGTAGTGATCATGGATCCGAATTTGAAAATAGCAGTTTTGAGAAATTTTGTAGCGATCAGGGAATATTGCATGAATTCTTTGCACCCAAAACACCACAACAAAATGGTATTGTGAAAAGAAAAAATAGAGTGCTTCAAGAAATGGAAAATGTTATGTTGAATAGTATGAAGCTCCCTAGAAATTAATGGCTGAAGCAGTGAGTACTGCTTACTACATTATTAACCGTGTTTATACTTGTAAATCTAATAATAAAATGGCTTATGAAATGTGATTTGACAAAAAGCCTACTGTTAAATACTTTCGTATTTTTGGCAGCAAGTGCTACATTTTGCGTGATTGTGAAAACTTAGAAAAGTTTGACACTAAAAGTGACGAAGGGACCTTTTTAGGATATTCTTTAAACAATCATGCTTATCGTGTATTGAACAACAGGACCGGTGTGATTCAAGAGTCAATTAATGTGGTCATTGATGATCACTTGAATACACCTACCCCTAGTTCAGACAATGATGAAGTTCTTGTAATTGAAAAACCAGATACTTCATCAAGTGAAATTAATTCTGAATTAAGGACTGTTAAAGATCATCCAACTACTCAAATTCTTGGAAACCCTCTCACTGGTGTGCGCACTCGTAGTCAATTAGAAGACATGTAATTACGTATGTTTTACATCCCAGATTGAACTGGTAAACGTAAAAGAAGCACTTTCTGATGAAAACTAGATAGTTGCGATGCAGGAAGAACTTAATCAATTTGTTCGTAATAATGTCTGGTATCTTGTACCTAGACCTAAAGATAAACACATAATTGGAACAAAATGAATTTTCAAAAACAAGTCTGATGAACTTGGAAATATTATTCAAAATAAAGCAAGACTAGTTGTACAGGGGTACACACAGATTGAAGGTATTGACTATGATGAAACCTTTGCCCCTATAGCCCATCTTGAATCTATCAGACTTTTTATATCCATCGCATGTTTTAGAAAGTTTAAAATTTTTCAAATGGATGTGAAGAATGCCTTTTTGAATGACGATTTACATGAAGAGGTATATGTGGAATAACCTACAGGGTTTGAAGACCTTAAGTTTACTAATCATGTATATCGTCTTAAAAAAGCTCTCTATGGTTTGAAACAAGCTCCTAGGGCATGGTACGAAAAATTGACTAAGTTTTTACTGAGTCACAACCTTCAAATGGGTAGTGTCGATAAGACGCTCTTTGTCAAGAAGCATAACGGTGATATTCTAATGGTTCATATTTATCTAGATGATATTATTTATGGATCAACGTGTACTAACATGTCTGTTGAGTTTGCAGAGTTAATGAAATCTAAATTCGAAATGAGCATGGTTGGAGAATTAAATTATTTCTTAGGGTTGCAAGTAAAACAATAACCTGATGAAATTTTTATTTCTCAAACCAAGTATGCTTTAAACTTGATAAAGAGGTTCAGATTTGAGAATGGTAAGAATTTGATACACCTATGAGTACAACTCTACGACTGTCAAAAGACTCTACTGGTAAAGATGTAGATCCTAAATTATATCGTATCATGATTGGTAGTTTGCTTTACTTAACTGCTAATAGACCTAATATTGCTTTAAGTGTTGGAATTTGCGCTAGATATCAGTGTAATCCTAGAGAATCTCACTTAACTGCCATTAAGAGAATTATTAAATATGTCGTAAGTTCAGTTAATTTGGGTCTTTGGTATCCTTATGATACTAGTGTTCAATTGGTTGGGTATTCAAATGCTGATTGGGTTGGTAATATCGATGATAGAAAATCAACCAGTGGCGGTTGTTTTTACATTGGAAACTGCTTGGTTTCTTAGTTTAGCAAGAACCAAAGTTCCATATCACTCTCAACTACTAAGGTTGAATACATTGCAGCTGGAAATGCATGTACACAGCTGGTTTAGATGAAACGTATGTTGAGTGATTATGGTATCGCACAGGATTCAATGGCTTTATACTGTGATAATTCCAGTGCGATAAATATTTTGAAAAACCCAATCCAGCATTCACGTACTAAGCACATTGACATTAGATTTCATTATATTCGTGAATTAGTGGAAAAAAAGTAATATCCTTAGAAAACATATCTACTGAGACTTAGCTTGCTGACATATTCACTAAACCGCTTGACAAAAGCAGATTTAATAAATTGAAATTTGATCTGGGTATGTACAATTTAAAATGATTGATCATGCATCTCTATATCATAGTGTATATAAATTAAATATGTTAACACATTAAATTTTAAAATTTGTAGAGAATTATATTTTTTCTGGTACACGATCAGTCGTGAAAGAGCTCGACCAGTCGTGTCATAACAGATCGAGGACGTCCGCCGACCATTCGTGGAACGCCCTGTTTACTTTATTTGGGAAAAAATCTCATCTTCTTCATTTTATTTCTCCTCTAACGAGCCGAGCTACGACCCGTCGAAACCTTCTGTTCGATTCCTTCAGGTTAGAGTATTTTTACTTGTTTTCTTGAAGAATCAGTCTTTTCTCTTAGATTTCTTGATTGTAGCTCTCTATTTCAACTCTTTCTTCTAGATATTGGGGTTTTCTTCCTCTCTTGCTAAATCTAGAGAAATCCATTTCTATTTTCTTAAAATTTCTGGTATTTCTTCAAGAAAATGGACTCTAGAGGTAAAAAGAAAAATCCTAAAGGTGCTTTTTCTTCTAGATCAAATATTACCACTAGACGCCATCTTAGGGCTCCTGAAGATGATCCACCGTATGTTGGTGATTTGCGTATACGCAATGTGATAGTTGAAAAGGCCGTTGATTTAAACCATATCGCTCCTTTTAGTCTTCTTCCTCTCCTTCAATTTGTAGGTTGGGAAAATATTTTACACTGGGGCGGGCCAGCTTACTAGTCCATAGCACAGGCCATGGTAGCTTGCATAACTGAATTTTCTACTAAGCAACTGACTTTTACTATTACTACTAGAGAAGGGCCTTTTCCTATTGATCGACATTTAATTCAAGCCTTATGGACATATCAGTAAATGATGAAGGTATTCATCCTAGCATACTGACTAAAAAAGTAATTGAATCAGAAAATGTGTTTTTACTAGAGCATTGTGTAACATGGATGCACCATGGTCTCAAAATGGGAATGCCCTCACGTCTAGATACTTGTTACTCAGATACAGAGTTTTACATAATATCTTTACCTCTAATCTGTATCCTCGCTCTGGAAACAAAACTGAGTTGACTCTGCTTATGGTTCGTATTATGTACTCAATCATTACTGGCGCTAATGTCTGTTTGCCCTCCTTAATTTGTTCCTCTATTATTCAATTCCGTATCCATCCTGGTCATAGTGATATTCCATTTAGGTATCTGATGAATGTGTTAGCCACTCACATGTTAGTCGCTATGCCCATCGGAGAGGCTCCTATCCAACACCTTATATTCAACAACTCCAACATAAATAAAATGAAGTTGAAATTGGCTCTAGGACAAGTTGATGTTGGTGCGGGTGGAGCTGCTGCTGAAGCTGAAATTGGTGTCGAGGGTGATGATTTGCCGCCAGATGATATAGACATGGTTGATATCTTTAATGAAATTAATTCAGACTCTGGAAATGATCCAGACTTTGAACCATCTGATTTCAATGCACGTCTGAGTGCATTAGAGGAGAAGGTAGAACAGATGAATGTTGGCCATAATGATCAATTTAATAAGGTGCACAAGTATTTTAGGTGCTTACAAAAGAGCCTTCATCAAAGTGATCCTAACATACTAGCTCCTTCCTCTGAATCAGATTGAATTTTTTTTGTCTGTAATAACTATTATATTTTGTGTGTGAGACTGTATCTGACTTAACTTGTAAACTCCTAATGATCTGTTCTGTACTTTGAACTTTCTATCTTGATATCTATATACTGTCTTTCATATCTTATCTTTGCTTCTTCCTTTGTCATATTTTGACAAAAAGGATGAGAATTTGTAGATTATGATGACATTATGGATTATTATGGGGTACACTACTTAGGGGGAGTTATTTCAGGGGGAGTTAAGAAGTTGTATATTGCTTATCTTCTTATGATAACTGGTGCATGAGTATATTGCTTATCTTCTTATGACAACTGGTGCATGATTCTTTGTTCAACCTGGTTTATAACAGCTTGTGCTTGTGCTTCTCTTGCTGATTATTGATAGTGCTATTTTTTTTAATAAGAGCATGTTTTGTAACAAATTTGACAAAGGGGGAGATTGTAAGTGTTATGGTCTCACACTCCTTTGGTTGTCAAATTTTATGTGTCAAAACTTCTATATATGTCTTGTGGTTGTTGTGTTTGTTTCTTGATAACTGTGTTTGAGACACCTCATCAACACTTTAAGTTCAAACTACTTAAGTTCAAGTTAGTTCAAGCTCAAGCTAGTTCAAGCTACAATAAAAAGTTCAAGTTCGAGACTCAAGATAGACCGGGAGACAAGTGCAACTTAAAGTGATACTGAAGCTTGTGATGTGTTCAAGATACATCAACTTAAAAGTGAAGTTTTCAATGTCCATCCTTCGTGTCCCAGGTTTGATAGACCTTAGTTCTCTACTAAGACTAGTCCTGGATCTGGTTCGACTAGTCCTAGCAGTGGTTCAACCAGTCCAAGAAATTCCAAGACCAGTCATAGATTTGTTGCGAATTATCAGATTTTTTTTATTCAGCTACGACCAGTCCTAGAGTCTGCTCGACCGATCATAGGATGGGCTCGACTCGACCTTTAACCAGTCGTGGAGCTATGACTCAAACTCCAGCGACTAAATCAAGTGTTGCACGACCAGTTATAGAGGGGGCTCGACCGGTCGTGGACTGCCTTCGACCAGTCATGGACTGCCTTCGACCGGTCGTGAAACGGTTTTATCCGATCGTGCTCAAAAATTTAAAAATCCGTTTCTTCTTTGACCAGTCGTGGTGACCCTAGGACCAGTCAAAGATGAATTTCTACAGTTATAAATAACACGCAAATTTCAGAGTTATTCATCGAAAATTTAAGTAAATTTGAAGCTCTACTTTGAGATAAGTTTATGTTTATTTTTAAGCTATATCATGCATAATTCTATTTCCTTTTGTTAGCTTTTTACTATTTGATTTTATTCTATATTCCAATCTAATTTGAAAAGAGGAATTATTATTTTCCTTCTTCTTGGAATTAAAATCAAATAGAGCTAGCCCAATCTGATTTAATTTAAAATCAATTAGAACTTAGAACCATTGTAATGTGAGTACTGGACATTGAACTTTTATATTCGAACATCTACTCCAATTGGTTCTTCCGGGCTGCTATAAGAGGAGAAATCCAAGTATTTTACAATTTTATAAATTCCATTCTATTTTAGTTTTTGTTTCGGATTCGCCAGAAAAATCTCAATTTGTGTAGTTGTCTGAGGAGAGCCAGAAAACTCAGAAAAGAGGAGTTTTTTTTATTATGTAAGCCCAAGTGAAAAAGACACAATTATGAAGGTTTTAGGTGAACCTGTGAAACCTATTTTGATAGTGAATGCTAATATCGTTGTGTGAGGATATTAGGAGTGGAGTAGCATTCTGTGTGGCTGTTGTTTAACAGTTGGTGAACACACAGGCGAACCACTATAACTCCTTGTCTTGTGGATTGAATGCTTGCTTAATTCTTTATCTTTTATCATTCAGTTCTATGGAATGTATATGTAGATATGATTTTTGTAACAATTTACATTTCAAGCAAGTGTGGAGAATAGTGTAATAGTTTAGAGTTTTATTTCAGCAATTTATCTCTTGTTATTCGATTTCTGTAATTATTCTAGTAAGGTTGCCCTGCCATTTTTATGGTGCATGGTTGTCCTTAGAATAATCAATTCTTAAGATTGTAATTTATTCTTTTTGAATTTATATTTTTCTCTTTCGGTTTGAGTTCTTGATACAAAGATCTTTCTAGAAATCAGGTTGTCCTACCATAAACCTTTGGTTTTTGGTGTAAGGTTGTCCTTAGAACAACTTTTATATCAATCTCTCAAGATCTGAATTTTGAGGTTGCATTGTGAATTGATTTATTTTAGTTTGGCTATCTATTTAATTTAATTCTGCTGTATTTGCTTTTAATTTGGCATAGTCCTATTCACCCCCCCCCCCCCCCCCCCCCCCCCCCCCCCCTCTAGGACATAGCTTGGTCATTTTAAGTTGAGATTAGGATTAGGTGTAGGTTTAGGTTTAGGGATTTGAGAATACGTTAAGGTTTACGTTTAGGAAATCAGGTTCGGGTTTGAGATTGGGTTTGCGTTTGGGTTTTTGGTTTAGGTTTTGGTTATAGGTTGGAAGTGTAGGTTTAGGTTTAGGTTATAATAATAGGTTTAGGTTATAAGTATAGGTTTAGGTTATTAGTATAGGTTTTATGTTTCGGTTAAGGTTATAGTTTTAGGTT